>PVIW01003614.1:0-161002 GCA_004026585.1 Noctilio leporinus | reverse complement strand
GCTGGGCTCTTGGAACTTGGAACCTAGGGAGGGGACACAGGACTTGTGCCTCTCCTGGACGTCACCAGGATCCAGTGCGACTCGGCACATGCTTCCCTAGACTATTGGATGGAGGCTGAGGACAACGTTCCCCAGGCCCTGAAGGCGACAGCTCACAGGTAAGGGATGGGGAGCTACTGGGCTTGGTTTTGGTTTATAGCTTTCGGGGAGCAGGGGAAGAGCTGGGTCTCGTGGGACAAGAGGGCTCTGAGCAGGACTGCTCCCAGCACCCCTTCCCAAGGTTGGAATATTGTAAATAAAGACCTGTTTTGCTCATCACTGAGTCTTGGGGTTTACAGGAAATGTGCCATGTGCACGGGCCCTGGTTTGCTCAGTACCACGGTTGCCTCTAATCTGTTTGGGGAAAAAGAAAAGGCTGGTGGGGCCTGAGAGTGTCCAGATTTAGCCAGAAGCTCAGTTATATTTGAATTTCAGGTAAGCAAGGATAATTTTTGCCTAAGTATGTTTGGCACATACATATTTCACCTGGCAACCCTGAATGGAGACCTACACCAGAGGACAATGGCAACATTGGATGACCATGTTTGCCTTGGGACAGCGCATATGGAACAAGGCTTGATATCTTCTTTATCGAAGAAGCTGCAGAATCATCTAAGATGCTGAAAACACAGAACCTCAGGCCCCACCAAATCCACCCAGTCAGAATGAGCATTTTAATAAACTGGTGATCAGCACATGCATCGAAGTTTGAGAAACCAAACTCCACTATACTACCTAGAAAATGGCCCCAGAAAATCCCAACATCTAGCAATGTTCAAGATGGCTAGGAGTATAACATGCATGAAAACACAGGAGACTGTTACAATAATTACCTCTGCCTTTTCACACGCCTGCATTGTAGAAGTGGTTTTCCGTATGAGGTCTGTCCCAAAAGTATCAGCCACGTGAACTGCTTTACTTATACTGACATTGGCTCGATACTTTTGGGACAGACCTCATAGACCAGCTCAGTTGTGACCAGGAAGGTTCTAGTCCAGCAGGTCATGATTATATTGGAACCCTTCATACACAGACGGGTCCAGGCACCTCTAACCCTGTTGCTTAGCCCCAGAGTGTGGGTCCCTCTCTGGCGTGTGGCACAGCCATGTCAGAATATGACTGACAAGGAAGGCTCGCATGCTTGCTACTCTGCAGTTGCTGTGTTTGCTCACAGTGCCCCGTGAGTTCACTAGCTAATGAGCCCAGTAGGCAAAAATAGTAGCTACTGACCACTGAGCGCCCGCCACATCAAGTGGGGAATGCTCTTATTTTGAGGATGATAAAACTAAGCTCCGAGAGGCTTAATCATGGATTCCCCCTTTAAACGCAAACAGGAAATGACAAAGGTTAGTCACGAAGGCAAGACAGCAATTGGCTCTGTGATCAGAGGGGAAACGCTGGGCCAACACTCAGGCAGCTGATTGGGAAAATGAACTGGATTAATGGGGTCATTTCCTCAACCCGAGTAGGAAGTGGCAAAACTGGAACCCTCCCCAAGCTGTGGTCCCTGTAAAGGTCCTACCATCTCTCGAGGTCAGTGATGCCCGCCTGGGCTGCACATTGCATCATGGGGAAGCTCTTAGCCCCCCACTGGGCCCCGCCCCTGCCCAGTGATCAGCATCTCCGGAGGGCGACTCTAGAATTGAGAAGCACGGCTTTCTATTCTATTCCAGTCTGCTCCCCTAACGTAAAGCCCCAGATACGGCTTTCTTCCTCAAATGTGCACTCAATATAAATTAACCAGCCAGGATGGAGGAGGGCAATTCTACAGCTATTTTAAGTTTACATTATAACCTTGCAATTTCACATGAAGCAAAAGACCAGCTTTTCCCTGAACAGCCAAATCCCACCCTGTTTCCAAGAGGCAAGAGAGGAGCTTCGGTGTCTCTTTCTAGCGGGATCTCTGACCAGAACTCACAGGTCCCGTGGCTGTCAGAATCCCACGTGTGCACTTCTATTTAAAAGTAGTCTATCTACAAACGCTTGAGGCAGCAGACAATCTGGTTTCTCCTTCACTTTCAGTTAGCTTGTGCTAGAAATAAATGGCCATGTTTTATCTGACAAGTGGAGACAAGACCTCAGAAAGGAAGCCTGAAAGAAGATGGGCTCACATGCACGAGTACATCTCACTGGACGTTCAAACGTTGAGGTACAGGACTTCAGGGCCAGGTAGGAAATAAACACAGACCTGAGCAACCCCAGTGCCCCCCCGCCACTTCCTTACATCACCGCACCACCTCTTATGACCCAGCTGGCATGGCCCAGCTGGGGATTGTGGGATGGCTCAGCTCGAGGGCCATCATGCTCTTTGTGAAGCACAGTTGTTAAATCTCCTGAATATCATCCCTGGGGAAAGTTGCTTAAGAGTCAAATGACCTGGTGCATCGTAACCATTCATCTACCTCATCATGTGGTCTTAGTTCTCTCACCTGCAAAATACGAAGTTTAGAGAAACTGTAAAGCGGTTTTGCACCACAACCGACAAATGCTACTCTTGTTTTCAAGTATTTTGCCCAGTTACAAATAACAGACTGTCACATCCCCAACTTCTTCCTTCTACCATCAGCTAAGGTTCTTTCTTGCCCATCAGCCCTATGAAGTTGCTCAGAAAACCCAGCAATAGATAGTTTAGTCTCTCTATCAGATAGAGGGCAGAGAGGCTGAAGGTTCTTCTTTTAGAGTTGTTGTGGTCGTGATTGTTGTTAGGAATGTTCAGCTTTTTATCATACCTCATATTTTGGAAATACATTTTAAACATGCTTCATATGTACCCTGAGACCACAATCACCATTGTGTTCCATGAGTCCTTGGTGCTCGCTGAAGCTGCGTCTTTTTCTTTCCAGTGTGCTTCCCCATAGTGCTCATATCACCACTCTGGTTTTCTGCTTGCTCCTGCCTACCCCTGCTAGGCAGGTTATTAATAGTTGGGGACTTTTTGTTTTGTGGCCAGAAATTATGAACTTCCTGGGTCTCTTGTCACAAGTGGATTCTCTTTCATTTCTCAGCAGCCTTAAATTCTGTGTGTTATGATCAGTCGCTGTCTCCCTACCTCAGGGCCCCCTCTACCCATTAGGAGCTAGAGTTCAAGTTTAACTGTTTTGCCTTCAGAACTGTGTGTTGCCACATTCTGCAACACAATATTATGCACTGATCTAAGCGTAGAATGATACCCCATCACTTCTGTCACATTCTGCCTGCCAACAGCAAGTCACTAGGTCCAGCGCCCACCTGAAGGGAAGGGACTGCACAGCACGTGATCGCCACAAAGCAAGGACCATCAAGGCCATTTTGGAAGGTGCCAGCCATAGTGTAATGGTGCACATGGCATGAGTTGTAACAAGTCACATGGATTTAGCAGCAAAGTGTTTGGAGATTCCAGTTCTCTGCCACCTTATTCCCAAACATTAATACTACACAGAAAATCAGAGAACTCTAGGGTAGAGCCATAGAAAATAAGTTCATCAAAATGCTTAAAATGGCCACTATTTTCTGGAATGAAAAAGGCTTTACACCATACCTTTACAAGACTCCACTGAAAAAGAAAAACTCAGAGTGAAAAGGGCATTATGCTATACAGTATCATTATGTCCTACATTGAACAAAGGCATTTTAAGGAGGCTAGGAAACCTTTCGTAGTGTGAAAATACAAAGTTTTTCTTTTGGCTTTATATAGCAAACGTTGTTTTAAGCATAACTCAATTTCATTTGACCTATTAAATCAGTGACTACTCGTCCTCTTCTGCCATGTGTATTGTTTATATGGAGCAAGGCAACTTATGGTCCCAGATTTCTCCATTAAAGATAAGAATTTTCTCACACCTGTCCATTCATTGGCTTTTTACCAAGGAAGCATTGAGTCTATGTTGCCTTACTAGGAACACCATTTTCCTTGATTTCCTTTCTGGGGTGTAATAACTGGCTTGGTTTCCTTTTCCCTAGACACTTTTTCCTACTTAAACTGACGCCATTTAAATGCCTTCTACCGGTGCCCTGGCTGGTGTGACTCAGTGGATTGAGCACCGACCTGTAAATCAAAGGGTCACTGGTTCAGTTCCCAGCCTGGGCACCTGCCTGGGTTACAGGCCAGGTCCCCAGTTTGGAGCACGCAGTAGGCAACCACACATTGATGTTTCTCTTCTCTCTTGCTCTCTCCCTTCCCCTCTCTCTAAAAATAAATAAATAAAATATTAATAGAAAGAAATTTAAAATGCCTTCGACTGGGGCTGTCTCATCTTAGAGCAATGATTTGCAACAGGGGTGATCTTCTCCCATGGGATGTTTGGCAATATTTGGAGACATTTTTGGTTTTCACAACTTGGTGAGGGGTGAAGTGGAAGGTACTTTTGGCATCTAGGAGGTCAGGGCTAGAGATGTTGGTAAATAGTCTACAATGCCATGAGACAGCCCTCCACAGCAAAGAGCAATTCAATCCCAAATCCCATTGATGCCAAGGTTGACAAACTCTGAGTAAGGGTCAGTAATTACTTCTTCTCCTATTCGGAGAGAATTTAGCAACTTTCTTTTTTCTTTTTTAGAGAGAGAGAGAGAAAGGGAGGGAGAAAGAGAGAGAGAGAGAGAAATATTAACGTGTGGTTGCCTCTCACACATCCCCAACTGGGGGCCTGGCCTGCAACCCAGGCAAGTGCCCTGACTGGGCATCAGCTGGTTCACAGGCTCCTGGAGCTCAATCCACTGAGCCACACCAGCCACAGTGGAATTTAGCATCTTTTGCTTGGCAGGGAAGTAAATTCAATCTCAATAAACCTGGGTTCTGGCCTTGCTCTTACCTCACCCCAATTCAAATCACTGGAGTTCCTGTACTCAACTCACTAGCTCTGCATTCCAAGTACCTCACACTTGGAAGCCAGGTGTCTTGCTCCTGCGGAATTCTTGCTTATCCAAATCCTACCAGAGCTACCAACTCAGCACCTAAACTCTGAGAGCTCGGACAAGGATCCTGCCTCTCACTCACAAGCAGTGTGAGCCCAAGCTGATGTCTTTCTCTAGACAATCTCTCCCTCACCCCTGGCTCCTGCGTACCACCCAACCTGGGCGGGCGCTCACTGCCCGCCCATCTGCCAGCCACCATTCCCAACCCACCCCCATGCCTTTTGCTCCACTGTCTGATGCTACATGTCTGGTGTCTCTAGAAGTTCTATAGCCTACCTCTGCACGTGGCCTAGCCCTCTAAACTTCCCTGCATATTGTTAAACGTGGTCTGGTTCAAACTTCTGTTCTTTCACAGTCCAGAGGTCTAGTTTCTAAGAACTTGCTTCTCCTAGTCTGGTCATTCCTATTGCCCAATGACTTCGTGTCCCCACCCCTGACAGATCCGCTGCCTGCTAAGTTATATCAGAAGCCAGTAAAATCACAGAACAGAAATTCGTGAAAAGGATGATGACCGCTTTTATGTAGGTAAAAATGGCAAGCAGGAGAGACTTTTGGCTGACTTTTTCAATTTTCCAAAGATTTATTTTCATTAGGTTTTTGTTTATTTGTTTTGTGAGCTGTAGTGTCAGGGAAGAGAATATGCCACCACAAAATATGCCACTTCGGCATATGGATGCTTTTGAACCGAAGAAAATTGAGAAACAGCAGATGCTAAAAACAACTTTCTACTCTCCCTCCACCCATCTTCCCAAAAGCAGAACATAAAATTTCATTGTAGAGGTGTCGCCCTCTTTCATATCAGGAAGAGGAGGACAATTCTTTTTGTTTTCATGTAATTTTTGGTTTTTATTTTTTTAAAGATTTTATTTATTATTTTCAGAGAGTGGGGAAGGGAAGGAGGCAGAGAGAAAGAGAAACATCATGTATGGTTACCTTTCACCTACCTCTAGCTACGGACCAGGCTGGAGACCTGGCTTACAACCTGGTCATGTGCCCTGGCTGGGAATCGAACCAGCGACCTTTGGGTTCACAGGCCAGCGCCAATCCACTGAGCCACCAGTTAGGGCCTAAGGCAGATAATTCTTAAACTATTAATCACTGAGGACAACTCCAAACTCTTTTCAGCCCAGAGGCAGCACTAAGAGGGAAACTAGATAAGAAACTTTTCTAAATAACCATTATCTTCCATTAGTTACCTCCCACATATTACTTCCCCTCAGTTGGCCACCTTTTAATGCTTTAACCCTTTACCCGAAACTTGCTACTTTGCTACAGATTTATTGTTCTGTGTTAAGATGCTCTATCAGGCCCTACTTCAAACCACCCCTTTCAGTTAGTCATCACTGAGTTTCTCCTGCACACACAAGGTCTGTCCTGAAAGTATTCGGCCAGTGTCAGTATAATTTAAACAGTTTGCGCAGCCAATACTTTGGACAGACCTCATATGTGCTCTGCTTGTGTTAAGGAACTCCGTTTTTCTCTTGTTAATTGAGCTTCTGTCCGTTTAATTTTCAGGGCCCCAATTTCAAAACCTAGGAAAGCAGAAGAAAAGTATATTTTTTCCTCCTCTACAATAGACACTATTTAAAAGTTGGCGCTAGTATGGTTAGAAAGGCTTCTTAGATTTCATTTTGAAGCTTGCTGGCTCAATCAAAAAGAAGAGAGGAGGGTCATTAAAAGCCAAGAATAGACCCTGGCTGATGTGGCTCAGTGGATAGGCTCCAGCCTGCAAACCCAAAGGTCACTGGTTCAATTCCCAGCCAGGGCACATAACCAGGTTGCAAGCCAGGTCTCCAGCCAGGTCTGTAGCTGGACGCAGGTGAAAGGCAACCATACATTAATGCTTCTCTCCCTTTCTTCCTCCCTCCCTGTCCTTCTCTCTAAAAATAATGAATAAAATCTTAAAAAAAACAAAAAAAAAAAACAAGAAGGAAGACTAGGATAAATGATGACTAGGTGCAATGTAGTGTCCTGGATGGGATCCTTGGACAGAGAAAGGGACACTAGGAGAAAAAATTATCAAATCCAAGTAAAGTGTGGGATTTGGTTAATTATAATGCACCAACAGCTGTTTCTTTGTTCTCACAAATGTGCTAAAATAACGAAAGATGTTAACCGTGGGGAAACTAAGGGGCTAGAAAAGGAAACCCAAAGGAGCAATTCAGGGAACTTTTATGCTGTGAAGAAACTCTTTAAAAATGATTAGAACATGGTTTTTGTTTGGTTTTGTTTTTATTTTTAAGAGGTTGTGATTCCAAGACCACTTCTGTTTCCTCCCCTGTCCAGATGCCATCTCTTAGGTCAAGACCACGAGGCAAGTGTTTTCCAAGAGAACCTTATGGTTGGTCCCCAGATTCTTCCTAGCTCAGGCCAGTTTGAAACATGTTTCCATGGCTTGGGACAGAATCCTTTTCCAGGCTCAGAAACTCACACCCACCCTCCTCGTGCGTATTTGTTAATTGGTTTCACATATATATATGTGTTTGGCCTGGAAATACTGGCCTCACCAACTGCTTTAATTATATTGACATTTGCTCAATACCTTCAGGGCAGACCTCATATATATCACTTTCTATTGTAACCACAGTCTTCAAATGACAGACAGATGCCACCCCAACCTCAGTGGCCTCTCAGAAGTATGCAGTTTTCAGAAAGAGTTGGCCGGACCCCTAGGGGGGCAAAAGATGCGAATTTCACTCCATGGTATTTTCACCTCCCCACAGGCCACGCATAATTTCTCAGAGAGTAAACCTTCCAAGCAGTAAATGATTACTGCAGTTTTTCCCTGAGGTGTCCTCTGGGGTAATGTGAGTACGAACAGTTAAGGGTGTTGTGCACATGTTGTCCTTCTGCAGGATAATAAGGACAATATTTAAGAAGCTGCCCTTCTTCTATACGGCCTGCATAGGCTGTCTTCAAGAGAGACCATGACAGTTCTAACAATGGAAGATCTCATTTTTATTCGAGAGCATGCCTGTTTCAAAGTCATTTGTTTAACCAATATTAAAACATTATTAAAGAAAATGAAACCCAGTGTCTCTCCTGCAAGATAAAAGCTCCAACCTTTTATAAACAGATCAGCAAAATGAAGTCACTGATGACACAGTTGCTAATCAGAATAATTTGAAATGATACATATAAATGATAAGAATAAGGTGCTCAATTTTTTCCTTTACACATCATGTTTTTATGTTGTTAGCAGCATCGTAATTCTTTACCTGCCTGTCTCTGCCACGGTGTTGGACGTAGGAGGGTTAACTTCCATGTTGTAGCTTCGTGATGTGTATACACCCCAGGGCCTTATGGAATATATTCTTGGTGGGATCAATATGTTACAAGGCTGAGCTCCTTGATTTCCCTACAGACTTCCAGAACCCTTTCCTTGGGGCCTTGCAGCATTTGACATCACAAGCTACAGAGATCAAGAGAATGGGAACTATCTCCATGAGAATGCCCACCGGGGGTAGTTATTGGCATTTTCAATTACATGATATCAATGATACTGTGTAATGCTGGGTTTTTCAACCTTTGCACTACTGACATTTGGGGCCAGACGAGGCTTTGTTCTAGGAGCTGTCCTGTGTATTATAGGATGTTTAACAGCATTCCTGCCTTCTACCTGCTAGATGCCATGAACACTGCCCCAAGTCATGACAACCAAACTGTCTCCAGATATTGCTGAATGTCCTCTGGGAGTGACAGTGTCTCTCCCGTCTCCTCCCCCACCTTTGAGAGCCCCTGCTGTAGTCAACAAGGCAGAAAGAGTTGACCTGGAGCAGCCAGGGAAGAGGCTAAAACGATAAAATATAAAGAAGTGCTTCAGGTTGAAAGGCTTTAAGAAGCACAGATGTTACTGGCTTTGTAATGCAAATAAGAGGCTGCAAACCCAGGGAGTAGGGCAAGCCCATGGGATCTCTGCATAGCAATGGCCACGCACTAAGCTGGAATCAAGGCAGGGGCACCGAGCTACTCCTGGTGATTGTGTGCTTCACCACTATGCGCTTGCAGGAGAAACAAATGGCAGAAAAATGGTTCCCGTTAGTACATTTCAACCTTTGAGCACATATCTTCTTAAGAAAACTGGAAGGAAAACAATTGGTAGTATTTGCTACCAATACTAAAATTTGAAGTGACAGTTACATTTTTAGAAAGCTTGAATCTGCCCTCCTGGGCTTAACAGCTTTACCACACTTAAAGACATCTCTGATGAGATCAGTGGCATCATTAATGAGTGTGGTTTTTAAAAATGTTGTATAAGAAAGATCTGCATCGCAATGAACAAACATTTCCCAAATGACCAACGCATGATGTTACAAAATCATGCATGGGTAAAATAGTCATTCGAAATGTAAAATAAATAAATAACTATTCATGGAAGAGAGTATGAAAATTTCCTTATTATGGTTTCAAATCTCATAATGCATCTTTTCATGAAGAGACTTGTCTCAATTAGGCACCGTACCAAACAAGAATAACCACAAATATCTGAAAAGGCTATTAATGCTCCTTCTATTTCCAGCTACATATCTATGTCAGATTGGCTTTCTTCAACATTCTTCAACCAAAACAGTGTTTCACAATACATTGAATGCAGAAGTAAATATGAAAATCCAGCTGTTTCTATTAAGGCAGACATGAGGTTGTAAAACTGTATGCCAATGCCATTCTTAATAAATTGATTTTTTTTTTAATTTAGAAGATAGTTATTTTCAAAACGATGTTATGTTAACATATAAAGTGTTTATTTTTAATGAAAAATTCAATATTTAATTTTTTTCTCAGTTTTTATTTCTAATACAGTAAACATTGATTGATAAAATCCATATAAACATAAGCTCTTTGGTTCTAAATAACTTCTAAGACCAAAATGTTTGAGAACTACTTACTCGCTTGCAAATAAAGATTTCTGTTTTAAAATTGAAATTGCTAATAGTGTTATAAAGAATCTGAGGTTAATATCCAAAATATATAAGCAATTCATACAACTCAAGAGCAAAAAGTAGAAAAGAAACCAAAAATAAAAAAACCAACCACCAGATAATAAAATAGACAGAGGACCTGAAGACACATTTTTCTAAATGAGGCATGCAAATGACCGAGGTACATGAAAAGATGCTCAACACCTAATCAACAGGGAAATGCAAAGCAAAACCACAAAGAGATCTCTCCTCACACCAGTTAGAATGGCAATAATCAAAAAGACAAGAAATAACCAGCACTGGGAGAGGATGTGAAGAAAAGGGAGCCCTCATGCACTGCCAGCGGACAGGTAAATTGGCACAGTCACTGTGGAAAACAGTATGGAGGTTTCTTAACGAAATTAAAAATTGATCTACCATATGACCCAGCAATTCCACTTCTAGGTATATATATCCCAAGGAAATGCACTCCCATGTTCACAGCAGCATTATTCACAACAGCCAAGATATAGAAATATCTTGCATGTATGAAGGAATAAACAAAATGTATATACACACAATGAAGTATTATTCAACCAAGAAAAAGAAGAAAATCCTGCGGTTTGCAACAACATGAGTGGGGCTTGAGGGCATTATCCTGAGATAAGCCAGAGAGAGAAAAACAAATACTGGATGACATCATTTATATGTGGAATTTTAAAAAGCCAAAATCAGAAACAGAAGGTAAAATGGTGGGGGCAAATAGGTGAGGGAAATGTGGAGTTGTAGGTCAAAGGGTACAAACTTCCAGTTGTAAGATGAAGAAATCCTGGGAATGTAACGTACAGCATAGTGACTATGGATAATAACACTGTATTGTGTACTTGAAAGTTGCTAAGAGAATAGATCTTAAATGTTCTCATCACAACAACAAAAGGTAATTATATAAGTTGATGAAGGCGTTAACTAACCTTATTGTGGTGATCATTTTGCAATATATTCATGTATGAAAACTTCATGTTGTATAGCTTAAACTTCACAATGTTTCATGTCATTATGTCTCTGTAAAGTTTAAAAAAATACAATTATAAAGAAGCCAGACTTAATAATTCTATGAACTGAAAGATGACTATATAAATTATAAATCACAAAAGCTGAGAGCAGTCACTAATACAAATATATGCATATAGAATCCAGTTATCAGTGTCATGTCCAAACACACATAACATAAAGGTGGGGAAAAAGTCAAACAGGTAAATGCTAATAAATAGAAGGACAACTAAGAATCATTTGAACTATTTACTAATAATCTACTAATCACGAATTAAAACATTTTCAATCCTGAAAGAGAGGTAATCTGAGACTGAATCATGAATGCGCTGTTCTTTGTTATATTATTTGATTTTCTATGCTTGAAAAAGGAGCAAGTCATGCTGGTAAATTGGGGACCTTGGAGTGACATTCAAAGTCAGAACAGAAGGGTAAAGATTCCCAAACAATACAATTTTAATGACATTTAGTCTTGACCCACATCTTTTTATTATTTTCCCCAAACCCATAATGTAATGGATTTTATCTTGAAGTGGGGCCTCTCCTCCTTCCTGTATTTTTGGATCCATTTCTTCATTTACTTAGGGGAAACTATCAGAGAATCTGAGATGCCCAATTCCCATTTCCCTGCCAACCGGGTTCCCGCAAGCCTTCAGCTACCCCACGCTGGACATGCAATCAACCCCAGCGACTATTTTTACATAAGGATCGGCTGCTAAAGGAAGCCTGCTCTGTTCTGGGGCAAAGATCTGGTTTCCTGGCAAAAAGACAATTACCCCAGAATATACACTCTCTATTTTAGATGCGTGGTTTGGCTTCTGAGAACTACCCGCTCCCCTCTACAGAAGCCGTCAAAGACCTTTGTATTTTGTGGTTGGTCAGAGATGCTGACAGAACTGATAAAATGCAACTTTAATACTTTAAGCCCTTAACCCTATTACTGCTCCAATTTTTTAAGGGGGTTTGTTTTATTACCCAAGTTTTCATTTTAGGCGAGATTAACATATAATGAAACATACAAATTTCCATGCACCATTCAATGTGTTCTGACAAATGCTTATCATACCACCTACCCCAAATCTATGGAAAATGAATCATTATTTTCACTTCAGGAAGTTTCCTCTTGCCCCTTCCTTCCCACCCAAAATACCCTCTCCTCCTTAGAGGCGATCACTGTTTGATTTTCCCACCCTGTTGAATTTCAGAATGTATCTGGGAATTGGGAGGAAGGAGGCAAATTTCTAAGAGTCCTTGTTCATTAAGTAAGTCGAGCTGTAGATTTAGCCAAAGGGGCCCTGCTCAGTCTTGAACTAGAGACCAACACCTCACAGTGCGCTTTTGATGAAGTCCTATAACTGAAATTCATTTCCTCCTAAGTTGCCTCTTCATGGACATAACCTTGGCAGTATGTCCAGGAGATGTGTCCGTCTTTAAGGGCCAGGGAGGAAAAAATCTAGGCTCAAAGTTTAAAATCTAGGTCTTAGTTGGAACTTATCTTTTATGTCTATATTTTCTTTTTTTTAATTTTTTAATTGTTTTTTAAAAAAAGATTTTGTTTATTCATTTTAGAGAGAGGGGAAGGGAGAGAGACATCCATGTATGGTTGCCCTTCACCTGCCTCCAGCTGGGGACCTGGCTGGAGACCTGGCTTGCAACCTGGTTATGTTGCCCTGGCTGGGAATCGAACCAGTGACCTTTGGATATGCAGGCTGGCACCTTATCCACTGTGCCACCAGCCAGGGCTGTATGTTTTCTATCAAAAGGCTGCAGACTGAGAATCTAATTTTTTTTTTTTTAAGATTTTATTCATTTCTAAAGAGTGGGGAAGGGAGAGGAAGAGAATCATCAATGTGTGGTTGCCTCGCATGCACCCCACTGCTGGAGACCTGGCCTGCAACTCAGGCATGTGCCCTAACTGGGAACTGGATCAGCAACTTCTTGGTTCACAGGCCTGTGTTCGGTCCACTGAGCCACACCAGCCAGGGCTGGGAGTCTAAATGTTAAGCCTACTGCCAACCTGGCTTGCTTTTGATCTTGAATAATTACTTCCCATCCCTCAACTTCTTCCAACCATAAAGTACACATCCCTCTATTGATTGCTACTATAATGGGTAGCAGAAATCTCATAGCTACGCTTTTGGGGAGGATGGCTTATGTGCATCCAGCCTTCTTCAACTTCAAGGAAAGAAGATGGTCCTGGACCATGAAGTCTAATGAAATGAAAGCACATGTCTTCAATCACAGTGTTAAAGGCTTCGAAGAGCAAGTTAGATGACACAATTAGCCTTAAACTTATGGGCTACTTCATGGGGGATGAGAGAGTTTACAGGATTTTGTTCATTAGTGAATAAATCTGGTTATTTTCTATTTCCTGTTAGATTATTTCTCAGATGGCATTATGCATAAATATGCAAAAAAGCAATGCTGCCTTCCAAACTGTGCTGAAGTCACTTCTGTATTGTTGTGTTCATTAGAACATTCAGGAAGGATTCATTTGCATTTGGTTCATACAATAAAATAGCTACAAATGGTAATGACTTCCAAACAGTATTTTGTTCCCAAAGAATCGCACAGCAGAACATTGAGGGGGCTGGCTTCTGCGGTGGGAACTCAGCTGTGCTGTTTGTTCTAACAGAAACCAGTTTTCCCAGGGAGCAAGTTCTTCTCCCCTGCAGCTCTGTTGGAACCTTTATCCCGGGCGCGTCCTTTCTTCCATCCTTTCTCTTTCCTCCCCCTCTGTTGTGCATGAGGGTCCAGTAGAACCTCAATGTGACTATCCAAGAAAAGCAATCAGAAAGTCAAATGAGCAAATCTTAAGGTTTAGGAACCTTTCTCTGCTCTCCAGCTGTATCTGTTTCTTGGGGAATCCAGGACAGGCGGCCCAGAATGCAGGTGTTATGCATTGGCTGCCTCCAAGGCCTCCACAAACCTGAGAGCAGGTCTTGGCCTGAAATGAAGAATCACACCCCGCATGTGTGGTGGCAATCTGAGAGTGAGAACACGGATGACAGATCTAGGAGTTCAAGTCTCCAATGTCTGATCTGGGGCCAGAAACCCCCCATTCCTGGAGCCTCCTTGGCTGGACCTGGGAAACGAAGACTCATGTACTTATAGAACTTCTCTGAGACGTTAACGCACATAATTCTTACTTGAGGGTCTAGTGAAAATGCAGGTTCTAATTCCACAGGTCTGGACTAATTTCTCACAGCTCCCAGGGGCTCCTGATGCTGCTGATCTGCGGACCAGAATTTGAAAAGCACAGCCTGTGAGGGGTTTGGATATTAAGCATCTTTTAAAACTTTGCCCTGACCAGTGGACATCACCTCGCAAAGCAAAAAGTTGCCTGGGTGGTGGATTCAGCCCCAGTCAAGGTACATTGGGGAAGCAGCGCATCGTTGTTTCTCTCCCTCTCCTCTCCCCTCCCTTCCCGTCTCTTTAAAAAAATTAATTAAATCTTAAAAAAAACCCTTTAAATTCTCACACAGTTCAATGTAGTTGGTATTACTGCAAACACTGTGGAAAGCTTCTTGGGCTCAGAGACGTCATGGATGTGTCCTACATCACACAGCTGGCGAGCGTCCGGGTTGAAATCGTAGCACAGGCGCTAAGGGAGGACAATGAATTACAACAATGCTTCTCGGAGCGTGGTTCTCAGTCCCGCAGCGTCAGCATCACCTGGGAAAATGTTAGCCACGTGTGTTCCTGGGCCCGTCTCAGACCTACCCAGTCGGAAACGCCAGGGGTGTGCCTTCAATCTCGGCTAACAGCCTGTTGGGTGATTCTGCTGCAGGTTCAACGTTGAGAGCCACTGATGTAGATCATCGCCTCTCAGAATTTACTGGGCACTGGAGTCCCCTGGGGATCCTGTGAAGATGCAGATTGTGATTGCGCAAGTCCATCTTCCATATTAAAATGGTTGCACAAAAATGCACCAATTTTCATACGTTTTTTTTAAACGCATGCTGACATGACAGCTTGCTACAATCCAATCCAACAGAAACAGTTTTGACTAAAAGTTAAAGACAACTGAGCGCTACCAAGCCAAGGAATGGAAAAAAAAGCAAATGAACTTTTTGGCCAAGCAAAGAATATTAATATTGAAAAAACAACTGTTAAGTTTGCATCTAAGAAATGATTGCAAAAATGTACACCGGGGCAGCAATGTACTCAACAACAGAGTTGTCCTATGTTCTACTCCCATTTGCGATGTTTTCAGTTATATAATCTTTCCCTAGAGAAAAAGGAATAATGTGAATGAAATGTGGTCAGGTAAATAAATAGATGGGGGGGCTTTCTCTTGATGCGAACACTTAGTGTATATTTTTTTCCAAGAGGCATCCTCGGTAGCTCCCGAATTAGGTTATTGCAAGTTCTTTTTCTTTAATCAGTTTTAGTGCTCTGTATTTAACTATAACCTCAGCCTTACCTCCATTATCTGAATGCCAACGGTTCTGATGAGAACAGTTTGTCTCATTCAAGTGTCAAATCCTGGGAGCTGCTGAGGAGGAGGAGCATCCAGTCTTCAAGTCAAGAAGGCCCCCTCCCCCACTTCCCCGGGTGAATTAAACGGAGCAGCACATGAATTTCTACATGTAGCTATTCCTTGTGGAATAGAGGCAAAATGTCACACCTCATTTGAAATCCGCCCACATTGTCTCACCGCCGTTTGACATCTGAAGGCTAATTCTGCTTATAGCAGGGGGTAGTGTGTGGTTTAGCTCCATAGAAGGCCACCAAGGGCAATCCCTGCCCCTTCTTTCTTTGAAAAAAAGTCTAATTGTTTGAAATGCATGAAATCCATTTGATGGTGCATTGCTATATCAGTCAGAGAAGCCGTAGCTAAATCTCAAAGTAGAATATGTATTTACAATTTTTTAAGCTCAGATAAATGTTCCATGTTGAATCACTGCATGAACTTGGAAAAATATTAAAAATGTATGCTTTTTGCTTCCAGTACATTTCAATACCAGATTTTAGTGTGATGCACAGTGATGGTTGCCATAGCAACAGGGCAATCCAGGAGCTGTAACTTCGCCTCTCAAGGAACTGGTAGCAAGTGAGAGGTGCTCTGGTCAGAAATAACTGTCTTGTTCATCATAGTCTCCTTATTTCACCGTGTACATCTATTATCCAGATTTGAGCTCTTAAGGTTGCTGATCAGCTATCTAAACTACAGATTCTGAGCTTTTCTTTTGGTAATTCCCAGAGTATTCAAGGAGAAGATCACCAAAGAGCCATGCGCCAGGCGTCTCTGGGCGGAATGGCTTAGGAAATCAACATAACTGGTGAGGTGGAGCTGAAGTAAACCATATCATTAGAAAAAGGGGAACCCATGTCATTTTGAATTAAATAATATGATAGCTATTTTTCTAAATGATAAGGTTGGAGGATAGCTTTGGAGTCTAGCGCCATATACATGATCCCGTGTAAGAACTATTACTCCATCTTTCAACAAAATGGCTGAGGGCATTTAGTAGGTTGGCACATCAGTGTGGGAATACAATAGAGTGTGGCAGGAATCCCCAAAGTCCCCCCAGCCCATGGTTTTGGGGATGGAGGAAGGAAATAATACAGCTTTTAAGGTACTTTGCGTATCTGTAACACAATCTTTACTGGGCTATTACACCCCAGATCCTGGAGGAGAGAGCTGACAGATAAGGGATGTGGAACTATTGGGTTTGGGGTTGGCTTACAGCCTTTTGGGGAGCAAGGGAAGAGCTGGGTCTCCTGGGAGAACAGGGCTCTGAGCTGGACTGTTCCCAGCACCCACCACCCCCCAAGTTGGAACATTGTCAACAAAGACCTGTTTTTCTCATCATTCATGGTTGGGTCCTACACCAACTAAGGTGCCAAGTGAATGAGCTCCCCTTTACTCAGTGGCAGGAACTTAGTTTATTTTTTATGCTAAATGATTAGTAATGGAAATATACATTTGTAGCCAGCTTGTGATAGGCCCCTAAGTCAAAGCTAAACCATGGACCAGCATTTCCCTAAGAGGTTTTCAAACTGAGGACTTTGAGAAAGACAGTGGAGAGCTATTTTTCTGGTAAAGCCTCTAACTGTTCAAACCTTTAGTGAAAATACTGTCTTCCAGACACATGCATTCAGGACACATTTTTGACCTTTTGCAGGGACTCTACCTTAAAGTCTGGTGGTAAAACCCACCCCTATGATAATAATAGGAAGCATTTATGAGAGTCGACACTGTGCTAGGTACTTTATTTAATATTATTTCTCAACCTCACAAGAACCCCGAAGGTAGAAGAGGAATTAGACTCCACCTTTTTTTTTTTTTTATTGTATATTTTCCATGATCATTTATCTCCCTTATACCTTCTCCCCATGGCAACTGACACAGTTGTCCATGTCCCTGAGTACTTTTTCTCTTTTGCTCAGTCCCTCCATCCCCAACCCCCGCCCCCTCCCATTAGCTATCAAACTGCTCTCTATCTGATTCTGTGAAGGAAGCACCACTGAAACATTTGTGGACATGTTTTTAAGCTACCATATCAGTAGATTCGGGATTTCAGAAAATACTGCAGTTCTGGAAATCCAAAAACATACAAAAACACAATTTAATTTAATTTATCAAAAGAACGAAAAACATGCCCACAATCAACCTGCCTACACTAAGTGTGATGAGTAATGTTAGAAAGGCATGCAGCGCTCAAAGGCTTTGTGTCCTGGTAACATTACAATATGTCTGAATAATATTGAGGGGCCTGTTCAAAGAATATATGTCTCTAAAATATAATTACAGCAGTGTAGCATTTTTCGAAATAGGTCAGTACCATTATTCATAGAGACTCAAGAATAAGACAAATACCTGAAACAAAAATAGCGTAAAGGTAATCTATCAGTATCTATAGTCCTATCCCTTGCATTTCCCAGGTCTTGGGAAGAGCTGTTTTTCCCTGAAGTGTCATCTCCTTGCATTCCAGGGCTTACAGCACCCCACGCTCCTGCTGCATATTTCTCCAATCACAGAAGACTCGGCACTTCTTTCTAATAATCGGAAGCCAGATGTGAGAGAAAAGGGACTGGATATTTGAAAAACTGAACAATCAAGCTAATTGTATTGTTCCTTAAAGAGAGGATGAAAAAACATGCATAGAATTTACAAATGAGCTCAAAACACCAAAGAATGAATGGCTGGGATCAGATGTTCATATTCTGGGCTCAAACGGCAGATCTCTTTTTGTTTCTTAGCAATGCTTTTTAAGTTTACTGTTATTGGAGAAAAAGACATGTTATTATAGAAAATTGGGAAATAGGTATGGAAAGATAGAAAGACAAAAACAATCACCACCCAGAATCAGCCACTCTAATGACTGGTGTGTCTCCTTTACATCCTTGATTTATATAGGTTTTTTTTTTTTTTTTTTTTTTACACTGTTGACATATTATTTGCATATTTTTACATAACCTGCTTTGTTCACTTACTATTAAAGCAGAAACACTTCCCCCAAATTATTGCAGCTCGTCATAGCTGTTTTTCACAGCTGACCCATCATCCGAGGCATGGCTATTCATAAGAATTAACTTCTCGGATAAGGTGGCGGCTTTCGAACCCAAAGGTCACTGGTTCGATTCCCAGCCAGGGCACATAACCAGGTTGCAAGCCAGGTCTCCAGCCAGGTCTGTAGCTGGAGGCAGGTGAAAGGCAACCCTACATAGATGTCTCTCTCCCTCTCTGCCTCTCTTCCTTCCCCTCTCTCTAAAAATAATAAATAAAATCTTAAAAAAAAAGACTTAACTTCTCCCTCTTATTGTTAATTGGGGTATGACGACAATAATAGCTAACTTTATTTACTGAGTTTTTGTTTTTGTTTTTTTAATGTGTGTGTGCCAGGAACTGTTCTAAGTGCTTTAATCCTTATAACTCTAGGAGGTAGTTTGTGTGTGTGTGTGTGTGTGTGTGTGTGTGTTTTATTTTCTTTTGCACATGGGGAAATCAAGTCACAGAGAGATAAAAACAGTCAGTGTGGAAGACTGGATTATTGTCTTTAACCCTTCCCTCTCTCCCTCTGCCATGTGACCTAGCATTGCCACAGTGTGAGCAGAGCCTGAATCTCTGCCCCTTGACTTTGGGCTCAGCCAGTGAAAAGCTTGCAAACTTAACCAGAATGTAGCTGCTGGCCCAAGGAGAATGAAGGAACATATGGAACAAACCAAGAACCAACCTGCATCCTGGAGCCAAGTCCTCCTAAGTGAAGATGAATCCAACCGAGCTTTGGCTGGCCCACAGACTTGGGCAGGAAAAAAAAGAGATGCTTGTTGCTGTGACTTCCTGAGAATTTGGGGTGGGGGTGGGGTGTTTGTTATGCTGCAATACCTAATTAACACTGTCAGTTACAACATAGGCACTTAGCCTGGAGTCCATGAAGATCTATAGCAAGCAATACTTCATGAGTATTTATTTTTACTACCAAGCTTTTCATAAGAATTATGCAATTGTTAGAAATCAGTAACTAGTCTCCTTTGTGGTATTTATAAGCAACATGAATCAAATTGAAAAGTAATTTTGCATGGTTGAAGGCATTAATTAAATTGCTTAGATCTATCATAACATACGAGTATGTACAAGTAAGAGAGCTGATTTTAATCTAGTTATCCAAAAAATTCTAATCAAAAGCAGGTAACTTGGAAAGAAAACAAGAAGGAAGTAACTTGCCTTAGGCATGCCCGTTGCCTAGAGCCTACCTAGCTTCTTATTAGGGTGTTTTTGATGAAGGCTGGCAGAGAAGGGGTTAAGCACCGGATGAAAGCAGTCCTAGCTGCGTTAAAGCAGTACAGAAAGAAAAGACAGCCTGAAACCAGGCAAATGGAAGATGAGGTGAAGAAGAAGGAAACAGGTATCTATCACACCTCTAGGACCAACCATTAACACTAGGATTTCATCCTTTGGTTATTATACGAGTTGATTTTAATCAGGTATACTTATCCTAATTTCCAAAGTATTTCTCATGCTTCCATCATTTTTTGAGGCTTTTTTATAGTATTTCAAAATGGATCCGATGTGAAACCTCACTGTTCATGTAGCAGCAACTGAAAGCACTTTGACTCCATAGAATTGAAATTATTCTTAGAAGAGTGAAAATTCCCCTGATGCAGCAGAGATACATATGATAATAATATTTTGAAAATGGGGTGTTTGTTTGGGTCATGGGTAACACACATACACACACACACACACACACACACACACACGGACCAGAAAGAATTCATCAAGAACCAGGACATAGGTTCGCTTTCTTCCCCATTATGAATCCACACAGAGTCTTTTATTCATGCATTGGATCTACTAATGTCAGTCGAATCTTTATTAACATTCTTCAGGCCACTGATGAAAGATACATAAATAATTAATAAAGCTCAGATTTTATGAAGCTTTCTAGATGAGACTTAAAAAAGAAAAGCTAATCTTATTCAAACTGGCAAGCATTGTTATTTAGAAGAATAAAGCCATTTAAACAACTTTCTGGTGGCTTTATTTTTTAACACTTTACTTGAATTCTTATTTTCATAATAGGCAGGAATGTGTATCATTGTGGTAGTGTAAAATAATTTTATTTTCTTTAAATTCTCTGATATTCTTGACTAACTATTAGCCAAGTAAAAATTTCTTTGTCGCCAGCCTGTGAACCCAGAAGTCACTGGTTCGATTCCCCAGCCAGGGCACGTAACCAGGTTGCAAGCCAGGTCTCCAGCCAGGTCCATAGCTGGAGGCAGGTGAAAGGCAAACATACATTGATGTCTCCCTCCCTCTCTGCCTCTCTCCCTTCCTCTCTCTCTAAAAATACTAAATAAAATCTTTTAAAAAATTTCTTTGTCAACTTGGAAAGTAAAATTCTGGCTTCATTTGGGAGAAATAACAGCTAAAATTTGTTTCTGTTCAGAATAACCAGCTTTATACTATCATTCTAGCAAAGCTGTGTCAGTCTGAAAGAGACATGGCATGTATGAGTGTGTATTGGGAAATGTGCATACACAAAACATAGGTGGGTTCTTCAGTGGAGAACAGAGGAGGTCCCAGTAGTGTGCTTCCTCCAGTGACCTGGTCCTGCCCCCAGAGGTGGAGTAATAAAGTGAGTGGGCCCCTTCCAAGGCAATGTGCTCACATGGTCATATATTTCTGTAAGTTTGCCAAAGTAATATATCTCATCCACAATTAGTTAAGACTACTGTCTTTTCCCACTATGACTTCCCTTCCTTGTATTGGGCAGCATTGGAGACAGCCATGGCATTTTAAAAATCTGACTGAAGTTGGATTAGGGGGAAATTGGGTTTAATGAGATATATTTATATTTCATATTTGAGTTATTACTAGACGTCTTGATGTAGAAATGGCTTGCAGGAATACTGCTACCATTTACTGGGATGGCTCACCTGGAATCACGACATTTAGGGCCAGAGGTGAAAAATATGAATGTGCGCTATCATACTTAGAAGCACCAGAAGTTTGAAGTCAGGAGGAGGAAGAAGGGTTGAAATACAGAAAGCCAGAATCTCATCTGTGGAAAACCTTCCAATCAAGAGCTAAGTATGTAGAATTATAAGTAGAGGATTTCATTTTCAATAATCCCAAGTCAAAATGGAAGTTCTCTTTCATCAGGAATAGACTATGGTATCTCAGTATATACAATTATAAACTCATTAGAGAGTAAAATGATATACATATGAAATATATTTCATATGACATATTTTTAAATAAAGGCAACATCTTCATATAATATGTATTTTATTATATAAATTAATATGTATCATTTTACTATATGAATGAAACATATGCAATATATGCGATATATATGACATCAATAAAAGTAGGTATCATACTTAGGATATATACTTGAAATCAATAGAAATTATACTAATATAGACAAATGAATTTTAATGGGAAGATTCTTCCAGATCATAACAAATCAATAATACATGAAGAGGAAGAAACAAATTTTGAATACAAGTAATGAATAAGCTCTAGGATTGTTTGCTAGTTCAGTTCATGAAAAGAAGTGAATTACATAAACATTTGAAGAAAATTAAATTTCATTAAAAAAATAATTTAATGAGGGTACTTTTAAAACAAATATTTTATTTATTATTTTCAGAGAGAAGGGCAGGGAGGGAGGAAGAAAAAAAAGAGAAGCATCCATGTATGGTTGCCTTTCACCTGCCTCCAGCTATGGACCTGGCTGGAGACCTGGCTTGCAACCTGGTTATGTGCCCTGGCTGGGAATCAAACCAGTGACCTTTGGGTTCTCAAGCCAGCATCTTATCCACTGTGCCACACCAGCCAGGGCTAAAAATAAAATTTCTTGCCAATTTGACAAGAAATAGTAAGCAACAATTATTAACATAAAATCATAATATACCACTAAACAAGGACATCAAAGACAAACTGTATAACGAGGGCCATCAGTTTAAAGAATGTTAATTAGTCACTGTATAAGGAAAATGGAAATGCCTGAAACCTGAAAGCTCATACATACATAAAAGGAATCCGATAGGTTTTCGAAACTTGACAACAGCTTCTAAAAATTTACATGACATTTTTGACAATGAGTGCCATTTCCATTTGAAAATTAATTGAGAAGCTGAAAACAATTCTTAATTTATTAATATTTTTAAAAGACTTGATCAATCATGCTAGATAGAGGAAAGACTTTGAATTTATGTTCCAGAAAACACAAATTATTATCATTTAAAGGGTTGATCAAAGAAAATGCAACAAAAAAATGTAGAAAAAATCTTATTGAGGTGTATCAGGGAGTTAATTAATTAAGATATGCTATTTTTCTAGATTTTGTGATGCCTTTGCTATTTGCTAGCTTTTTAATAAAAATTTGTAAGTTAGCATATCCTTTTTTCCTCATTCTAAATACATATTTCAATTGTTTTACCTAATTTTGAATTCATAAGCTAGTATTCTTTTTTCTTTAAAAGTGCCCTCAAAATGATATAAATTTCAGGCTCACAAAATCTAGACTCCCCCCTGCCTGCCCACCAGGCACAAGTAGGCATAATTGCACACACGTGTGTTCATATGAGTACATACACGCTGACATCACCATCAGTACTCCTCCACATTTTTGGTGACAAGTTTTGCACCCACTGCAGACATTAGACCTCTGGGATATCCCCTGACCCCAAGAGAGTCCTGGTTCTTTGAGCCCTCAAAACAGGACTGGAGAAAACATAAGAAGCTATTGCCACCCAGGGGAGACCATGGTGAACAAAGCTGGATTAGGCCCAAGGGACCCCTGGGGAGACCCTTGTTTTCAATAGCAGGCATCTCAGGAGCTCTGAGCCGTTTCTGTAGTGTCTGGAGTTAAGTTTGTTCATCTCTAAAGAGCACCCTCGAGGATGCAGAATCCCCAGTGGATTCTCCAACAAACTTCCCCTCCCATCATCTTCTGGGCTTCTGAGGACAGCCCAACCGCCCTAACTCCTTTGAATATCTCCTGAAACTTTGTCACACTGGAGAACAGGTAGCTGCATGGTCCCTGGGGAACTTCAGTGAGGAGGAGCCTTCCACTGGCTCTCTGGGGATCAGTTAGTGGTCCCCAACAAGCTGGCACGAATCCCAGTGATCCAGGGCTGGCTTCTAAGGTTGTCTTGTACATGAAATGCAACTCGAGGTGGTGAAGCTCTGCAAACACTTGCTAATTTGTAATGCACCGTGCAGTACATGAGGGCCAGGAGGTGCCCTGGGGGAAGGGGAGACGGTGAGCAGGGTCACAAATGCTCAGTGGTGCTGGTGACTAAGCAAAGTTGAAGGCACATGGTACACCCGCCACCAATGCATACTGACCATATTATTTTGTATTGATTTCTAGAGAGAGGAAGGGGGAGGGAGGAGAGATTTGTTGTTCCATTTATTTATGCATTCATTGGTAGCTTCTTGTATGTGCTCAGACCAAGAATTGAACCCATAACCCTGTCGTATCAGGGTGATGCTCTAACCAACTGAGCTACCTGGCCAGGGCATACTGACTGTAATTTGAAGGGGCATAAGATTTGAATCTCAGCTCTCCCTTCCCATCTGCACAGGCTAACCCAGCTTCAACTCCAAGTCAACCTTGTCACAGATCTTGCTCCCATCACATCCAATCAAATATGGGTAAGTTACAGTTTTGCTGAAGATTGGCAGTAACAAGGAACCATGTCATCTATGGCCCACTGCATTCCTTTGAAAACAAGCTACAGACTTGTGTTTTCTTTCAAATGTCTTCTTCCAACCCCACCTTCTCCTGGATCTAGCCCCAAGCAGCCTCAGTCCCCTTGGTCCTTTCTCAGTCTCTAGTAGGAAATCTGAGCGCTGGCCCAACACTCAGGCCTGAGGCCTTCCTTCTTTCCAGTGAACCTGCTAAACCTTCTTTCCAACTTCTCAGTTATGGTGGGTCACTCTCTACATTGGAATTCTGGCACAGTTTCTAAAATGATAGCACTTTCTCCACATGGCTACCTAGGTAAAATAGGAAATACTGCTATTTATTAATAATTGATGGCCTCTTGTCTGGGCAACAAATATCATTACAATTCTCTGAATGGGATCCTTATTTTTATAAATCCACTTAAAGCTTAATATTTGTATTTTCTCCACACAGGTCCCATTTAAGGAAACTTGGAAAAGTCATAAAAGTTGAAAGAAAAGGAAAATGAATCAGCATCATTCTACCACTCGCATTACTCATTCATATTTCTGTGAATTTCCTCCCAGATTTTATATCCAGTGAAGCAAGGTTTTTGTTTGTTTTTCAAACATAGCTTTAACTATCCTATATATACATGTTTATATGCTGCTTTTAAAATGTAGGTCTTAAGTACTTACCAAGTTATCACATAGACTTCATGCATATCACTTAATGTTAGCATGACAGACACAGCCCATGTTGACTTACTACATTAGCTTCCTTTTGCTGCTGTAACAAATTACTACAAACTTAGCAGTTTAAAACAACACAGACTTATCTGACCATTCTGGAGATTAGAAGCCCAACATGGGTTTACTGGGCTGAAACCCCAGTGTTGGCAGGACTGCGTTCTTTCTGGAGTCTCTAGGGGAGAATGTCTCCTTACCCTCTGCAGCTTCTAGAAGCTGCCTGCATTCCCTGACTTGTGGCCCCTTCCTCCATCTTCAAAGCCAGCAACCTTGCATCTCTCTGTGCCTTCCTTTTCTACTTATAAGGACCCCTGTGATTACAGCAGGCCCACTCAACAATCTGCTGATTCATAATCATAATTCTATCTGCATCCTTAACCTCCCTCTTTGCCATGTAAGGTGACATAGTCACAGATTCTTGGATGGAATTAGGATGGAAACATCCTTGGGAGGCCACTATTCTGCCTACCATACACCCCTATTTTTTATTATTGGACTTTAAGGTTGTCTCTCATTTTTCACTGTGCTATATAGCATTACAATAAAAGTCATTGTTCAATTTACATTTTCCTTATTAAGTAAATCAATCTTTACTAGCTATAAATATTTTCTCTTAAAAGGATAAATTATAGAGTAGAGATATTCTGGGTAGGTATGCTGGATGCATTTAAGTGGTATGATTTAACAAAAATAATTCTGACAAACTAGTCCATTCCCCACCAGCATTTACTAGCTGAACAATTTCAGGCAGGTCACACAATGCATCTGAAAAATTCCCCTATCTGCAAAATGGGTAAACAACACTTAGCCAGGCATTACCACAGGGTCAAATGAGATGTTTTAAACCATAGAGCTACTTTGTGTTAGTGGCCACAGTGGTGACTTTCATGATTATGACAATAATCATTGTAATAACTGAAAGTGGATCAGATAGCATGGTCTTATTATTTCTAGTATTTCTAGTGATAACACACCTGCCACCTCAAATTACATATTTTGTCTAGATGGAGATTGAAAAATCAGAACAGTAATTTGGATAAGAGTCAAGTTGGGGAAGAACAATGTATTTTTTTTAAAGATTTTATTTATTATTTCCAGAGCGAGAGGAAGGGAGAGAGGCAGGCAGAGAGGGAGAGAAATATCAATGTATGGTTGCCTTTCACCTGCCTCCAGCCACGGACCTGGCTGGAGACCTGGCTTGTAACCTGTTTATGTGCCCTGGCTGGGGAATTGAACCAGCGACCTTTGGGTTCGAAGGCCAGCACCTTATCTTCTGTGCTACCAGCCAGGGCGAACACTGTTTTTTGACATTTGAATTATTTTTCAAGCTACACTTTGTCTCCCCCTTGACTCCCTGGCCTCTGTGCAGCTCTGCCTTTGCACCAGGCAGGCTTTCACTCATCTTCCGGGGTGCCCTCCCCCCAACATCCACTGGGCTCCCTTCCTCACCTTCAGTTCTTTGTTCAAAATGTCTCTAGAAGCACAACCTCCGTGGACCCACCTCGATCAAAGCGCACCACCACCGTGACCCATGGTGTTCCTCCTTTCTTTTCTTTTTCCTTTTTTAAGATTTTATTCATTACTTTTAGAGAGAAGGGCAGGGAGGGAGGAGGAAGGGAAAGAAGCATCCATGTGTGGTTGCCTTTCACCTGCCTCTAGCTACGGACCTGGCTGGAGACCTGGCTTGCAACCTGGTTATGTGCCCTGGCTGGGAATCGAACCAGCAACATTGGGGTTTGTAGGCCGGCGTCTATCCACTGTGCCACCAGCCAGGGCTTAATCATTTTTTAAAAGTGCAGTCTCAGCATTTTATCGACTGAATCATGAAAAGGAATTTACCCAAGGGCTCTTTTTAGTGGTGCTTTTCCCCATTCGGCAGGCTCTTTGCGCATAATTCAGGCAGCAACAGGGCAGGGGCGGGGCACGCAAACACAAAAGAGTGTACACATTTATGAAGTCTATACTGAAACAATAAGTGTCTAAGAGGACTGTTTGTTCTACTGGCTTTAAACATTTAAGCATAGAGAGAGCCATGTTGTGCACTTGGCAGTGGTGGGGTGTGGAGGAAGGGCGGGGAAAGAAGGCGTAACTGAAGACCCGCCTAAGGATGAATCCAGGTGAGCGCACCCCGCAGGCCGTGGCCCTCAGCTCGGAGCTGTCAGCACTAAGCGTGCCCTGGTTCAGCGTTGAAAACCAGAAATCACAGGAGATTGGCTTGTGGCCTGTCAGTCCAGTGGAAGTCAATGGAGACAGAGAACCAGAGAGTTGGTTAAATTCAGCATGCTCCTCACACATCACGGCAGGAAAAGCCTGCGTTAGGAAGCAACGCCATGCACAGTGCATTAACGTTATTTATCTTCATGAACTTTCCATGAACTAATTTTAATTGTCCTTTACACACAGCACCCTGGACTCACCACCGCCCCTCCTGCCCCAAGCTGCCGTTATTGTGCACTCGTGCATTTGGAACTTGTCTAATTTTATTCCCCCTGCTCTGAAAATGAGAACAGCTTCTGGTCCCAGCTTCCTGGCTTTGCTCTCAGCGTCCCCTTCCTTCCTGTCCATCTACTTCAGGCGTTTGTCTTTTCTCCTGAAGCAAGTTGTCAAAACATCAGGCTAGATAAAGATCTGAGGACCATAACTTTGGTACACTCCTTAAGGAGAAACATTTTTGTGGTCTTGGATCCTGTATTCCTAACAATGAAACTTTGCCAAGAATATATTTCAAAATAAAGCCAAGATAGATCCCTATGGGACTAGGGGCAGATCAACAGCTTTCAGTTTAATCCTAACAAGAATGAGCAAATGGACACCAACGCTTGGTTTAGGATTTCACTAACGTCATCCCGTTCCCATGCAGTGATACTCTTCGGTGACTTCTTTTGTGAGTGTGTCTGCAAGTGTCTATATATCTGCCTGTGAGTTTCTGGGTGTATGTACTTCTGCATGCACATGTAGGCATATTTATTCCCTGGAACACAAGGCTTTAGTTCTGATGGTATTTGAGAACTTTTGGAAAATCCATGTGAATGTTCAAGTGAAAGAAATCATATGCCATGCTTATCTCTGGTGAAAGCTCATGTGCACTGGACGACTTCCAGGCACAAAGATCATCTCCTTCAACAAAAATGGTAAAACTACTGCCAGGAAAATGTGGGAGGAATTTTTCCAAATAATTCCCACCCCGGCCAGTGTCACTGTACTCTAATCTTACCCATTGGCTCAGTAATGGCTAAGCCTCAGTACTGGGGTTAAGATGAGAGTAGATCCAAAAGTCAACTGAGGTTCATTGGCCACTCAGGACGTCCAATTTGGGCCTGGGGTGAAGACTGGTAAGGATAAGTAGGCCATTTGAAAAAGAGTTCTAGAATTAAATGCAGATCTGCATGCCAGGCAGTTTATGTGCAGACCAAAATATGAAACTAGGAATCGGGATCACAATTCTCTGGTCTAAAGATCCTAGATGTGACACTCCAGCATATCCAATCCAAGGCTGGTGGACGAGGGACAATCCATGGGACAATTAGCTAATATTTTAGTTTGAGGATAAAATGCAAAAGACTCACAACTCTAGGTAGTTGTAAAATAGGTTCACTTTCTCTCTGGATGATAAAATTAGCTTGAAGAGAAGATGAAAGTGAATGATTCAAAGACATTCTAAGAATTCACCAGCACAGGGGACTTCAGGAAATGAGATCCACAAATTACCGATGAATTGTGGGAAATACTAGAAAGTTTATTTTATGTTGACAACCAAGGAAAGAACATTTCTTAATTTGGGGCCTACGTCTCTCCTTGGGTTTATGGTACATGGGCAGAGCTGTGTGGTGGGAAATGGTTGGTCTGGGCAGTGAAGGATTCACAGGAGATAAAAATCATCCCCACAAATTCTGAGATGAAGAACTGAGTTGGGAATCTTCCCAGTCACCAAGGGGTACAGAGACACCCAGGGACCTTGAAAACCATGAAGAACGAGATACAATGAATAAGGAGAGTAAGTAGATGAAGAATTACTTTTCTCTTTTCAAGTTAGCCTGAATCCTGTTGGCCTGTCATTAAGAAGCAGCAAATCCTAGCGGCATTTTCTGGGCTGCTGCTCTTTGTTGTGTTTTTCTTTGTGTCTTTTTATTTTTATTTTTTAAAAGTTTTCCATGTAATCCCATGAGCCAAAAATCTAGGAGGGAATCAACACCTTGGCCTTTGCTTGGTGAAGAGACTGTGCCCTGGTTTTCTTGATGAAGTAAGATGAACCCCAATGATGTTTTTGAAGTAAGACATTTCTCCTCTCTATGCACCACCCACCCAAAACCACGTGTGTGTGCCCTCTCCACGTGTGACAATGAAGGCCAACCAGGGCTGTGCGTCAGTTCTGGGCACACAGACATGGAGCGGCCTGGTCTAATACCCCTTACTGGAGAGAGGCTTCCAACATTTTGTCCTTGGGTTTCACGAGCAAAGAAAACACACACGCCCTATCACCGCTGATGACCTTGACTTCCCTGTCATGGAAGGTGGAGAGAAGGTTCTGACAAGCAAGGCGCTGGCTGGAGAACGAGCTTTCACTTTTAATGAACGTCTAGCATGTTGCCTTGGCATGCCAGCCAGCACGAAGGTAGGTGAACTGGGTCATTTATTCTGCTCAACTTTGCTTGCCAGAACAGCTCTCCTGTCAAAGAGCAGACTTGCAGACCTTTGCAGAAGCTGTCACCCGTTAGCAAGGTCTCTGTTCTCTCTGCCTGACAGTGCCCAGTGGGTGCTTGCAAAGGGAAGTGACCAGGGTGGCACCAGGGTCGGGACCAAGGCAGCACGGGTGCTGAGACCACATGGCATTCCACCCCACTTCTGTAACAGCCTCTGGGCCCTGCTCTGCTCAAGTGTTACCGCCAAAACTCCCTTCCAGCCTCTATAGTCAGGGACTGCAGTCTTACCTCCCACAGCCCCACGTGGCCCCATCATCGGTGACCCCCAGCTACTGCCATGCTCTGGTCCCACGCAGCTTGTGGTCCCATCACACCTCTGCAGTCTTCTCTCCCGTGGCCACAGGCAGCTCTACCATGTGGCCCTAAAAGGCACTTTCCGCCTCTGACTGCACAGCCCCTCACGTGGCCTCAGCCCAGTGTGGCCAGCAATTATCCCGGGCATAACGAGCTGCATCCTGCTGGGTCTGGTGGGGCTGTGCCACCACGACATCTGTCGCCAAAGTGTTGCGCCAATACCAATATAATTAGAGCAGTGTGCTTGGCCAGTACTTACTCGTACATGTACTAGAACTTTTCTCATGTTGTCATCATTGTTTAAAATCCCTTCTCCCTCAATAGACTATACATGCTTTGCAATCGGTTTCTTATTCTTTAAAAATATATAGATTTGCACCTCAAAGTACCTGACAGCCGTAAGCACCTGATTAACATTTACTCGCTTCACTTAGATACATGTCAAAATGGCCTTGCTTGGTCTAGTTTGGCACTAGTGGTGATCCCAACCTAGACTAAGGAGGGTCTGGGGACATGTTGCAGGTGGAAAGGGGCCATCGCGTCAAATGGTGAGGCTTACAAAGGCAGAGGGACGTGGAATAAAGGTGGCAGACACAGCCCCACAGGAATAGGGTGTGAGTCACGAATGCAATTTTAAATTTCTAGTGGCCACATTTAAGAATGAGAAAGAAAGAAAGAAGAAACTGGTGAGGTTAATTTTGGTAATACTCAATATATGTAAAATATTGTCATTGCAACATATAATCAGTGTAAGATTATGAAGGTATTTGATGTTCTTTTACTTCTTTATTTTGTACCCAGTCTTCCAAATTTGGTATGAATTTTACAAATACTGCCCAGCGCCGTTCAGACTGGCCACATCCCAAGTGCTCTCAATAACCTCAGTGTGGCCCCTGGCTGCCAGACTGGACATACCAAGTGGAAGCTGAAGGAGAAGGAGAAGGTTAACCTCTTCTTCCAGGCCTCAGGGCAGCGGAAAAGGAGGCCAGGTCTCCCCTGAAAGGCCCCAGGCTTTTGAGAAGGGAAAGCATATCAGAGGAAAAGACTGCCCCTCATAAGGAACTTGGGGAGTGGGGGCAGCTGTGGCCCAGGGCAGGGGTGCTCAGCCATTCCAGTTTCAGGGCACATGCAACAAAGGGAACTCTTCTAATGTGATTAGATGTCATTTCATAATGCTCACATCCATAAGCTGTGTTATGGGGTCAGAACTTCCAGGTATCGCAGAGAAATAAACAGACCAAACATTAATCTTAGCCTCATGACAGGGCTGAAGGGGAAACCAGACAAGCTCCTCCTCTTCAATAAATATACCCTTTACAAATCCAATTAGAAGCAGTCCATGGCAGTCTTCCTATAGTAGAACAAGGCATTTGAGTGGCAGAAGCAGCAGGAAAGCTGGGTGGGGGGAAGCAGACCCTGAAGCTTTTATGTAGAGAAGAGTGTTCAGCTTCTTGAAGATGGAATTTTCTGGAAAATGCAAGAGAAAAGCCTGTGCTAATACGTCCAAAAGAAAGCAGCAAGTTTTCAAGGAGGTTTTCTCAACCCATTTCATTGCAAAACAACAAGCATTAAGCCAATTAAGGAAACCACAGTACATTTAGGTTCTTCATGTTTCTTTTTCTTTCCTGACAGACAGCATGCTGTGTGGGAGAAGGCAGGCTGTTTCACCCTGTCACTAGCTCAATTCTTAGGCTGAGGCAAAACGAAACATATACAAATTGGCCACTTATTTTGATTATGTAAGAAAATCCACCCAATAATTACAAGGACACTGCTCTACGCCCTGGGTCATCCTTTTGTAATTCTGCTAATAACTGCAAAAACAGCTTTCTTAATGAGTTACCAAAATATAGAACAATTCTGAGTCTTTTTAGCAAAGGAGACTTTTTAAAAGAAAACAAGATTTCTCATTTCATTTATGTCGTCACCTTCATATCTAAAACCAAAACAAAATGAGAAAGCCTCCATAAAGTTTGACGTCTGCATGATTTGCATCAACTCTATCAGCCTTTACCTACCCAGTAGCCATTTTCTCGGTAGACAACACTTCATAGTCAGCTAAGTATAAAATAGCACGTAAAACAGTGGACCACAGTGCCAACAGTAGCCCCAACAACCAGGACTGCAATGAAGAGACAAATATGTCTCATAATAGCTTCAAAGAATGAAATGCCTTTGGACTGAGAAAAAGCCACTTCAATACATGCTACATGATTGGACGTAGTGAATGACAAGGAATTTTGTTAATTAAGAAGCCAGAAACAAGCAGACCTACTGACCCAGTACGACTCATGACAACTTTTTAAATGAAAACATGAGAAGATCTTGGTCCTTTTTGAGTGGCGGAAAACAAAAAGATTCCTTTGCATGAAATAGCCCATATCGAAACTATACCCAGGGCCCCAGCTGTTCAAATATTTCATTGCCAACATATTTCATAAGCTAGCGATCTCTCTCCACCGAGGCTCAGGTTTCCCGGGTTTCCTACAGCCTTTTAGAACTGGCGGGGTGTCTGGGCATGTGACCTCCAGCAGACTCGCTTTATTGCTCCCTTAGTACTTTGGAAAAGCTGGTTACCTTTTCCACTGGGAGCTCTGGGGAATGGTGGCCAGCCACACAGACACTGGGGCTGCCCTCGCTGGATGCCGCTTACCGTCCTGATCTGCAAGGCTCTCCTCCCACCAGGACGTTTTTGCAGGTGGGATGGAGTCCACAGATGTTATTCATATTTTCAGACTCCTCTTTTAATTAACGTTGTGGCAAAGCTTTTCCGGGGCTTTCCTGAAGGGAAGTTAATAACATGGGCAGAGAACACCTCCTTAAGGGGGACCTGAGAGAGGACAGGCCACCGGCTGTGCCGCCGGGCTCTTCCTTCGCCCCATCTGCTGTGATGGGCTCTTAGCTGACTCTTCCAGCTCTCTTCAAAGCAGTTTCCAAAATGTTAAAAACTTGGCTCGTGTCAAAGATTTTATCCCATTCGTGAATGATGGGATCAATGAGACCATGAAGGTCTTCCAAGGAGCATTGGAGGAACTGCGTACGTACGGGTATTAAAGAAGAATGTTCGAATGAGTTTTCTAGCTGTTAGATACGAAATTGCTCGATGTTGTACAGAGAAATAAAACTATAATCTTTGGCCCTGGCTGGTGTGGCTCAGTGGATTGAGCACCAGCTTGCGAACCAGAAGATCACAGGTTCGATTCTCAGTCAGGGCACATAACCAGGTTGCAAGCCAGGTCTCCAGCCAGGTCCGTAGCTGGAGTCAGGTGAAAGGCAACCATACATGGATGTCTCTCTCCCTCTCTGCCTCTCTCCCTTCCCCCCTCTCTAAAAAATAATAAATAAAATCTTTTAAAAACATTTTGTTTTTTAAACTGTAACCTTTGGGGTTACCTTTTTCACCCATCGCAAGTGGTTTGCATATCTTCTAGACAAACTCATAGGCTGGAATCTTATTTAATAACTAGTAAATAGCAAGTCAAACCTAAGTAACTTTCTACAGCCCAACGGATGGGGGTGGTCATGGGAGCAGATCGCCCTCGCTAAGACGAGTGTTATATCATTGAAATGATTTAGAATTGCTGGCGCATGGTGATCATAACAAGCAGGCTAACCCTTGGTGTCATTATTGTGTGGAAATAATTGAAGACGACACAACACAAAGAGAACGGACTGAGGCTCTTTACTCTGAGCAGGACCCTCAGTCTCCATCCTTGAGGTGGGCCTGTAGAGAATGTTCTAGCATGGCATTGAAAGGGCACGCTGTAATCTTCTCTGCTCCACATTTTGGAAATGTTCTCTTGACAGAAGTGGATTCGATTGTGAAATACTTTTTCACATAACAACAATAATCACATGGCTAATATTGACTGCTGGCTGCCTTCTGGGCACTTCACTGAGCACTTGGGTGCTTGACTTCCTTTCTTCCTCCCTGTGATGGTAAGGGGTGGCTGGGTAATGATGGCCTTCACTTTGGGGTGAGAAAATTAAGTCTCATAGAGCACAAGTAGCTTCCCCAAGGTCACGTGGCCAATAAAAAGTGTAGACACTGTGAACTCAAGGGTCGCTGGTGCAATTCCCAGCCAGGTCTCCAGCCCCAGCTGGAGGCAGGTGAAAGGCAACCATATGGTTTTTTGTTTTTTTTTTTTACCTTTTAATATTTTAATTTTTATTTATTTTTAAAGATTTTATTTATTATTTTCAGAGAGAGGTGAGAGGGAGAGAAATATCAATGTATGGTTTCCTTTCACCTGCCTCAGCAACCATACATTGATGTCTCTCTTCCTCTCTACCTCTCTCCCATCCCTTCTCTCTAAAAATAATTAATAAAATCTTAAAAAAAAAAAGTGTAGACATGATTGGAACTTGTGAGTTCTTACTTAGAAAGCCTCTGTATCTCATAGAGAAGGTTTCCCAAATGTCTCTGTGCCCACCATAGCGCCTTGAATATTACAGAATGCATTTCTGGTGAATTAATTGAAAATACAACCAATACAAGCAAAAAAGGAAGTCATAAATAATTTTGGAAGAGCTTTCCTTTTACACTTTTGTATAGTTTCTTCTCTTTACCCAGACTCCTCTGCTCCCTTAGGTGAAGGTGCTCAAAGTCATACAATGACAGCATTGCAGAATGACGCTGTGCAAATTAGGACCAAGTACAGACATAAAGCATCACTCTATCACAAAGTACTGGCAGTGGAAACATACTGAGCCTTATCACAGGGATTAATTTTTAAATTCCACCATCTATTTCAACAGAAAGAACTGCATGTACAACTATTGCTTCCTAGATCAATTGAGGAAGTTGAGTGAGTATGAACTTGAAAATTCATTTTGCTACAGACGGAAGAGCAGATGGCCTAAGCAAACGCCAGGCCACAGAGCAAATCCTTGCAAGAATGCAGAAAAGAGCGCCAACTTCTTCACTTGAAACTTAAACTTCTAACTATTGGACAATCCCTCCCAAAGTTGTTTTCTTTCATTTAAATGGCTCATTTCTTAAGGAAAAATGATGCCAAAAAGACAGATGATTTTAAATGGGAGAGAGAAAATACTTCAGAGAAAAACATGTCTGGCGGTGACAATTTTCTTGATTTCAACAGTGAATGATTTTTGTATTTCTATGCGAGTGACCACATTCAGCACGATGTAATTGCCAAACACCTGACAAGCATCATGTACTCTCAGCTAAAAACAAAGCTGTGGAAATCCAGAGCCCATCTACATTCATGTGCTAAAGATTTGTACTTAGTAATCAAAACGATTCTGTCTAGATGTCCTTTCCCAAACGCTAGTCACTTAAAGATCTCTTTCTGCTCAAATAGCTTGAGTGTGTGCAGGTGTTCTGTGCGACCCGGATTACCATGGTCGAATTCAATCTTATCTTCAGGAGCACTGCAGTAGTGAGCCGAAGGAACAATCTGAACACTGTGCGTTCTGACTCGCCCCGCTGCAGCACCTGGGGTACGTTCTAGTAGCCTGCTTAGATTTATGACCAAGGTAGGGCAACAGCAAGCATGAGGCTAGTCCCACTTGTCCTCTGTGCGGAGAACAGGGCTTGTCTGCATTTGGAAAAAGCCTTGATACATAAGCATGAGCAAGAAGGGAGAACAAAGGGTGAAAAGAATAAAGAGGGGAGAGCTTCACCAGTACTTTCTCAACCCATCTGCGTGGGTGGCTCTGCGGGCCATGCAATGTCTGTCACAACTCCTTAACTCTGCTCGGGTCTGGGGAAAGCAGCCATGGATGATATATAAGTAGATGGGTGTGGCTGTGCCCCAGAAGCACTTTATTTACAAAGAGATGCTGGCTGTATTTTGTCTGCAGGCTATCATTGGCTTACCCCTAAATTAGGGGAATGAGGGTCTATCCCAATGTTGACTTTATCTTGAGCCGGGACATTAGAACTGCCGACGCCATGATCCGAACTGGGAATGTCTTACTTTCTCAATACACCACAGAAAGTAGGTGCTTTCAAAACCATTTTTTTACAGTCAGGCAGATTTTTGCAAACTAAACACATCCAAGTAATAAGCACCCAGATTACAAAATAAAGGAAGACCACCTGTAGAAACTCACTCAACATTGCCTGAGACATGCCTTTGTTGCCGGGTGTAGCTGTGACTCATTCAATTCTATTGTTGGATAGGGCTCCATTGTGTGGCAATATCACCCCCACAGCTGTCAGACCATCCCACAGTGGTTCCCTGAGGAGCCCCACAGCTCTCCTGGGTTGAAGTCCTGGGCCCCAGTCTCTGCCAGGCATTTATCTCATCCTTTGAAAACTCCTCCAGCCTCTACCCATTAACCAGTTCCACAGCCACTTTCACACTTTTAAGTATGTATGACTGCAGTACTCCCATTTCCTGGCACCCCCTTTCTGTCTTGGTTCATGCTGCTATAATTATATGCCATAGATTGGGTGGCTGATACACAACAGACATTAATTTCTCAGTCTTAGAGGCTGGAAAGTCTAAGATCAGGCACCAGTAGATTTGGTGGCTGGTCAAGAGGGTCCCCACACTGGTTCATAAATGGCTATCTTCTTCCTATGTCCTCATGTGGCAGAAGGGGCCACAGAGCTCTCTGGGGTCTCTTTCACAAGAACACTAATCACATTCATGAGGGCTTTATCCTCATGACTTGATCACTTCCCAAGGGCCCCACATCCAAACACTATCATATTGGGGGTTAGGTTTCAGCATGTGAATTTTGGGGGATTGGATACAAACATTCAGTCTATAGCAGTATGATTATTGGCCATCTGGATATTCTTTTTATGTGACATGTCTCTTCAAGTTTTCTGTCCATTTTTCTGTGGGTTATTTGTCCTTATTGATTTAAGGAGCCCCATCCCCATCCCAAATTCTAGTTGTATTATTGTGTATCATGTTACTTAAAACTTATTAACTTAAAAGAACAATAAACATTTATGATCTCACATTTTCTATGGATCTGGATTGGGAACAGTTGACTGGACTGGATGTGTTGAAGAACTCTCAGGAGGCTACAGTTTGATATCAGCTATATCTGCAAACATCTAGAGCCGCGATTTTCCACCTTTTACATCTCATGGCACACATAAACTATTAAAATTCCGTAGCACACCAAAAATGTATTCCATTTTTCATTCATTCTTTTTAGAGAGAAGGGCAGGTAGGGAGGAAGAAAGGGAGAGAAACGTCAATGTATGGTTGCCTTTCACCCTCCTCCAGCTACAGACCTAGCTTGCAACCTGGTTATGTGCCCTGGCTGGGAATCGAATCAGCAACCCTTTGGTTTGCAGGCTGGTGCCTATCCATTGAGCCACCAGCCAGGTGATATTGTCATTTTTTAATTTGACGATGTCAGTGCCCCTAAGTAGTCAAATTGCATATTTTAAACATTCTTGTAGCACACTGGTTGCAAATCACTGATCTAAATGCTTGATGTGGGTAAGAATCCACTTCCAACACGGCGCATTCACATGGTTTGTAAGTTGGTGCTGGCTGTTAGAAAGAGGCCTCAATTTCTTGCCCATGTGGTCCTCCTCCCAGGGCTGCTTGAGCGTCCTCACGACATGGTGGTTGGCTTCCCTAAGAATGAACAATCTAAGAGAGCACAGGGATAGGTAAAACGCCCTTTATGTGCTAGCCGGGAAAGTTACGTACTTTCACCTCCATCACATTCAATGGTCACCCAGACCAGCCTTCCGTCAGTGTGGGCCGGAGGGTCTCACTGCCTTTGGCTCCCATCACTGATATTGGGAGCTGAACCTGACAGCTCCCAGTTCCATCCTCACCTGTCTTTGTCCCTCTTCCCAGCCCCTTACTTGTACCTCTGACAGCTAGGCCTCAGAATCCTTTGGGTCCTAGGACCAGTTACATGGCATTTCCTCTGTCATCCCTGGGCTCTGGGGCAGGGGTGCTTTTACCTCCCCTGGTGCACCTTGCCTGGGGGTCCTGGAGGATCACTTGAGTTTTGTTTGATCTGGCTGAGTAAGGCATCTCATTCTCTCAGAAACAGAGCTCTTATGGATCTAAGTCACTTGATCCTCCTTCCTAGGAGTAAGTATAAATGACCCATGGACAGGGATAACATACGGGGATTGACTGTGGGAAAGGGGAGAGGGTGGGTGAGGCAAGGGAGAACAATGAAGGAAAAACGGGACAAGTGTAATACAACAACAATAAATTAACTTTTAAAAATATCAGCCCTGGCTGGTGACTCAGTGGATGGGTGCCGGCTTGTGAACCCAAAGGTCACTGGTTCGATTCCCAGCCAGGGCACATAACCGGGTTGCAAGCCAGGTCTCCAGCCAGGTCCTTAGCTGGAGGCAGGTGAAAGGCAACTATACATGGATATCTCTCTCCCTCTCTGCCAATCTCCCTTCCTCTCTCTCTAAAAATAATAAATAAAATCTTTTTTAAAATACCAGAAGAGGAGAATCTTTGGGAGCAATCTTGGAGGCTGGCTACCACTTGAGTCCTTTGTCATATCAAGTCATTTTTGGAGAATAAACAAGAAAGAAAGAAAAGAGGACTAGATCCTTTGGGATGTACCTTTGATCACACTAATATGCCTCTCCTTCCCATCGGACGACTTAGCCATTCTTTAAGATGCAGTGGAAGTCCCCAGTGGATCAGTCTCTCTGGCTACATGTTTACCTGCTTGGACCCGCAGGGAGACATGAGGCACTGCCTGGCAACAGACGAGGTCATGCCTAAGAGCATGCCCTTTTACATGAAAGTTTTCATTCTCTCTTGTAGCTAGCATTTTTGTGAGGGTGTGATGTTATGCTTTGCCATGAGTCATCCATCCCTTAGGTATTAAAGTTATTAAAGGGTCATCAAAGGGGCGGTTTTCAGGTTAGGAGAGGCACCAGGCACCTGGGCTGATAAGGAGATGAGGAATTTCTCTGCCAGATAAGCAGAAGCAGCAACAGAGCGGAGACTAGGGAAAGTCAGGGAAGGTGCCTCAGGAGGAAACTTAAGGAAGTTAACTCAGAGTCAGGCTGGGTCAGGGTCCGCGCCGGAGTGGGTGCCTTACGTGGCGCCTCACTCAGTACTCCTGCCTCTGGCGGGAGGCTCCCGGTGAGGCGCAGTGCCTGGCCACATGCACAGAATTATAGTAACAAGTCCAACAATGACAACTTTAGGTTAAATGACATACCGCTGCCTTTTCTTTTTCAGCAATTTCACGTGGTTCGACTTAGGATCATTTACTGATTTGCTCATTGGCTGGCACTTTGCTCACAATCTTATTAATCCTTATAACAACCTCTGCAAAATAGGCATTGTTCCCATTTTCTGGCTAAGGGAAGTGGGCTTTCTAAACCCTGCAAAGCCGGCCCAACTTCACAGGTCAGAGGCAGGACCAGAATTCCAAGGTAGGTTGGCCCACACATCTCAGCCCATTTCCTGTCCCCATGCTGGATGTTTTTACAGGAAGATAGAAATTGACAGCTATGGGTGCGGTGTCACTTGAGGCCATTTGGGCAGAGGTTCACTTATGATATTAGCAATGACCTGTAATGACCCACATTATGCAAACCTCTTAGTGCCATTTCTTAAGTGAAGCAGAGACATTTAAGCATTTGCAGAGGAGGGGGGTGGGGAGCGGATAAAACGGCCTCACAAAGGACTAACTGCTGTGGAGGGAGCCCTTATCCCTGGGGCAATGTGCCTCTATGGCTACAGAGAGCTGCAACATCTTTTACTCCACAATCCTGTGTCAAGGCCTATGAGGCAATCTAGTCTAGTCTTTGTCCATTTTCTGGGAAAAAGAAGGATGCTTTTTGTTTCATTTTTTGTAGAAAAAATAAGTGATTTTATTGATGAACATGGCCACTGTGAAATTCTGTTTTGAGCCCTGTAAGTCACTACATGTTTTGGCCTACAAGAGAAAAAAAATGCCATTTTCAATGGAATCATCATTTCTTGCATTTTAGAATGAACCATTTAGGCCCTGGCTGGTGGCATGGTGGATAAGTTTTTGGCCTGTGAACCCAAAGGTTGCTGGTTCGATTCCCAGCCAGGGCACATAACCAGGTTGCAAGCCAGGTCTCCAGCCAGGTCTGTTGCTGGAGGCAGGTGAAAGGCAACCATACATTCACTGAAGTTTCTCTCTCTCTCTGCCTCCCTCTCTTTCCTTCTCTCTAAAAATAATAAATAAAATCTTAAAAAAAAAAAGACCATTTAAATGTATACATGTGAAAACTGCTCAATGTTGACAACTTCGTACGGTACAACCTAATACGGAGTGAAGAGCATGTTGGGCAAGCTTTTTTTGCAAAGAGTCAGACTTGAAATATTTTAGGCTTTGCTGGCCATAAGGTCTCTGTCCCCCTCTCAACTCTGCCATCGGAGTGTGAAAACAGCCGCAGAAGACATGTATATGAATGAACGTGGCTGTGTTCTAACAATACTTTATTGACAACAGATGGTGGACTGCATTTTGCAAACAGGCCATAGTTTGCCAGCTCCTGATCAAGAGGCAGAATACAAGTATAATTTAGTGCTTTTCTTTGCTCTTTAATACATATTTTAAATATTTTAGTTATTATTTTTAGACAGAGAGGAAGGGAGAGAGGGAGAGAGACATCCATATATGGTTGCCTTTCACCTGCCTCCAGCTAAGGACCTGGCTTGCAACCTGGTTATGTGCCCTGGCTGGGAATCGAACCAGAAACCTTTGGGTTCACAGGCTGGTGCCTTATCCACTGTGCCACCAGCCAGGGCGCTCTTTATATTTTGAACGTTCTGTTTTGTGGTTTTCTTGCTGTGCCTTGCTGCTGCTGCTGCTGCTGCTTCTTCTCCTTCTATTTCTTCTTCTTCTTTTTTTTTTTTTTTGCAATTCTTGTAATGCTAAAATAGGATGACCAAGAAAACAAACAAAACAAAACAAAAAATTCTAGATGGTGCAAAACAAAACATCTCTGAAAGGGAGAGAAACAGTTTGGCCGTAGAAGACACACTTTAGGAGACCAGCTGTTCTCACTCCGCGTCAGTAGATGGAAGAGCCGTTCAGTCGCACAAGTTCCAAGCTTCAGCTTCGTGTTTCAAAAATAGAACTTGCTGCTGGAACATCTCTATCTATAAATATTTGGAGGGGATGCTAAATAAATATCACGGGCCAAATATGACACGGGTTCAACACTGTTATTAAGTGATACATGAGAACCTTTGATTTATGTATTTAGGTATCTGATCCCGTGTGTGCAAATAAGAACGCTGTGTGTGGGGAATGGGTGCTGAAAGAATAAATAAATGAATGAATCATATGACTTTAACTGAATGTCCTAGAGGGTATTGGTGTGTGTATGTTAATTTACATCTGCACTGTGATCACTGTCACAGGCCTGGATTGCAGACCTGGTTCCCCCATTGAACCTTGGGCCACTGGTTTGGCCAATCTCCTTCCTCTTCTCTCATCTATAAAACAAAGCGTTTGGATGAGATCAGAGGGTTGCAAACTGAGATGCCTATAGGGACCAGGCTGAGAATACCAAGGTGGTCTGTCCCGAAAATATCGAGCCAATGTCAACATAATTAAAACAATTTGCATCACCAAAACTTTCAGGACAGACCTCACGTAAGGAGGTAAGCGCAATGTAGAATAATAGGTGTGAAGTTGATTATACTATAATCTTGCCATCCCCCCATTCACAGATGGAGTCTCTTTCTCTCCTTTGAGAAGGACCAGGTAACCACCCTAGGGAAAGATGCTGACTTCCAAGGCAAGGTTGTAAAACACAGTATAGCTTTTAAGATTCATCCTTATCTTGGGAAATGCACTCTTGGTACTCAGCCACCGTATTGTCCACAAGGAGAGGTGACTTGGAGGTGTTCCGGCCGTAGTCCCAGCTGTTTTTGTCTTTCCTTCTAACAGCAGCATTAACTTCCACCCATAGGAGTGAGCAGACCTTCAGATGTGTCCAGGAGCCAGGTGAGTTGGTGGGTAGGATGTATACGTGTGCGTAATAACTATTCACTGAAGGAAATTTGAGAAATCCAGGAAGGAAAAGGGAGAAAATTAAACTGATTCATAATCCTATTAATCAAAAAGAAGCACGATGAACATTTTTTTATCTCTTCAATTTGTTTGTCCTCCACAGAGAAGTTTTAAAGTCCTGCACACTGGACACTTTAAACGCACCAGGACATACCTATTAGGCAGGTGGAGTTGTACTTAGCTCTTTACAAAATAACCTTATGGTACCTGTTTTATGATCTCTGGATGCTAATAGTCTAAACCAGGGGTTGGCAAGCAAATTTCTGTAGAAAAGCCAGGTGGTAAATATTTCAGATGGAAGGTCATACCGTCCTGACACAACTAGCCAACTCTTGTTACTGTAATGTTCCAATGAGACTTTATTTACAAAAATAGGCATGCGGGCCGAGCTGCCAGCCCCTAAACAAACGCAGCAGGTCAATATTTTAATAACAACCAATAAAAGAAGTCTCCTACATGAGTCTACCATCATTTCACTCGGTAAGGACTGAAGAGGAGTACAGTATTATCCTATAGAGACAGCACAAAGAGAGAAGAGGAACAAATGTTCCTTGGAATAAAATCTACATCCTCAAATGTTCTCACATCCACAGGAACATTTCCATATGTGCTAGGAAATGAGGCCAGGACGATAAGCCAAGTAGGATCGTCTTAATGCTCAAATTCATAGCTAGAACTAGAACTTGGCTTAGGCATCTGCGAGGATAGTCAGTGGAAGCTGGGTTGGAACTTACCTATGCTACAGAGCCTCAATTTACTAACATATGTTCCTTTCTGTCAGCGCTAAGAAAGTAGAATATCTCTGAGGCCTGATGTGGCTGAAGCTCCCTGAAGCAACCTTGGCTGCACAAAGTGGTCCCCAGTTTTCCCTAGTTTTAGGGTGGTGAAGGTGAATGGATGGGAGCTGCTCTGCACTCAATCAATTCCGGAACTCACTGGATGTTTGGATTTTCCCTTGAAATGGGTCTGGGAGAAGAGGGCTCTGAGCCACCTCTTTGCTCATCACTAGACAACCGCTGGCTTCCTACAGGTACTGGGGCAGGGGCAGGTTGTCACTCACCTTCTTGCAAAGGGAAGAGATGATTGTCACATGATCTGACTCATTGGTGAGTCTTCCTTTCCCTGACGGGGTTGACTCTTGGGACATATTGTAGCCAAGATACCCTAAGAGCTAGTTTAGGAGGCGGTTGTGATAATTACATGCCAGAGGTGGCAGAAACTTGACTGGGAATTCAGTCTGGGACCCTCTAGGAGTAAAAGCTGGAGGAAAGCTAACAGGTGAGGCTTCTAGGAAGGACACCCAGGAGAAGGTCCAGAATGAGTGCTATGTAGGATGAAACTAGAACAGAGCTTGGAACTTACTCAACAAATGGGAGGTTGTGGGAAACCAATCAAGGACTGAAGCTTAGAAAATCAGGATTTGGGCCCTGGCTGGCATGGCTTAGTGGATTGGCATCAGCCTGTGAACCCAAGGTTGGCTAGATTGATTCCCAGCCAGGGCACATAACCAGGTTGCAAGCCAGGGTTCCAGCCAGGTCCCCAGCTGGACGCAGGTAAAAGGCAACCATACATGGATATTTCTCTCCCTTTCTTCCTCCCTTCCTGCTCTTCTCGCTAAAAAGAATGAATAAAATCTTAAAATTAAAAAAAAAAAAAGAAAAGAAAAAGAAAATCAGGATTTGGGGTTTGAGAATGAGCAGGAAAATCCAAATTGTCCATGAGTTTGTCCCATGAGGCCTAACTCAGCAGGGGCCCATCACACACTCCTGAGGTGGAGGTAGCAGCCTGGCTCTCGAAACTTCAATATGCATAAGAATTATTTGAAGAGATCAAAATGCAAATTACTGTCCCTTTCTTTTAGGAATCCAGATTCAGTTAAATCTACAGTGGGGGTCAGTGATTGACATTAAAAAAAAATTCCAGATGATTGCGATGCACTGTTCCTTGACTTATGCTTTAGGAAGACTGAGTATATGAAGAAAAAAATGAATGTCTTTCCTGCTGTGTACCATAAGTGCCCTAGTGATGGCTAGGCTACCAAGCCGGACCTTTCCAGGTGTTTAGTATGTTTAATCTTAGAAGCATTTTGCACCTATGATTTGCTATAATTTCCCTCCAACAATGTTCTACAGCAGCAGTTTTGACAGTCATGTGACAGACAAACCAAGGCCCACAGTACTTCGTATGCAGTGATAAGTGGCACCAAAACATGTATCCAGATCTCCTGAACATAGGGTCAGTGCTTTTGCCCCATTATATCAGATTACTGTGCAAAAAGCTAAAACCTACAGAATCTAGAAATCCGGCCCCCATCTCCTGGGTTTTTGAGGGACCAGAATGACTCAGAACTAGATAGATTCCTCCCTGTCACATTCACATGCGTCCAATATGGGGGGACAGTAGCACAGCCCCAGGCAGAGATAAAATCTTTAAAGTCAGGGCCCGTGGGGTTTGAGGAGAGAGTAAAAGGGACAAGAAGCTGCTACAGGAAAGACCAGTGTTTCCAGATCACAGTCTAGGGTCAGAAAAACTAGCGCTAGCAAGACTCACACCAACAGGGAAGGTCCAAGAAGGACCTGTAGCCAGTCAACAGGAGATGGCAGAGGTCATGGCAAATAAGATTGCCATTGCCGCACATCTTAGAGATACTCAAGTCCAAAGCGTTGATACCCCAAGTGCGGTCCACAGCCCCGTGCCAGCAAGCTGGGGATCTGGTCAGCGATGCAGCCTCAGTCTCTGCCCTGCACCTACTGAATCAGAGCCCTTGTTTAACAAGACCCCCTCCCCCAGATGATCGGTACGGGCATTATGTTTGAGATTCTAAAGCAGACACTCTGGTCCCTAATTTGCATTCAAAATAATACATTGGGGAGATCAATTTCCATCAATCTTAGCTATTTCCAGACTCTTTCCTTTGGTAGAAAGAGGTACAATAGGCTTAGAAAACAAGACAACTAAAAGCTATTTAATAATATTCTTTCATTTATTTATTTATTTATTTTTTGCATATAATATTATTTTTTTTCTTTTAATTTTATTGTTGTATTACATCCATATTCTTTCATTTATTAAATATTAATGTATAACCCCACTCCACTCTCTTCCAAAACAATTTCAAATAGCTTGTAAATATGAGTAGTGGTAGCAAATTTTATTTTCAAAAAATGCCACAGCACTATTTCTTATCCCTTCCAGGACCTTGCCACTCCCTCCTTCACAGATGGAATCTATTTCTGTCCTTTGAGAAGGACCAGGGGACCACCTTTAGGAAAGCTGTGGCAGAAGTGATGCTGCCTGCATTCCAAGGCAAGGTTGTAAAATGCAGTATAGCCTTTAAGATTCATTTTTATCTTGGGAAATGCACCTTTGGTACTAAGCCACCATGCTGGCCACAAGGAGAGGTGACTTGGATGTGTCCTGGCCGTTGCCCAGCTGTTTTGTCTTTCCTTCTAACAGTGGCATTAACTTCCACCCATAGGAGTGAGCAGACCTTCAGATGTGTCCAGCAGCCAGCTTTGGACAGCCCCAGCTGATGCCAAGTGGAACGGAGACCAGCTGTCCTATCAAGCGCTGCCCGAAGTACATATTCATGAGCCAAATGAATGTGGATGTGGTTTTTTGCCACTAAGTTTGGGAATGGTGATTGACTTTGGGGGGAATGGGTGGGTGGGGAGGGGGACAGAGGGGAGCAAAAACGGGGATGTATGTAATACAACAACAATAAAATTAAATTAAAAAAAAAGTTTGGGAATGGTGTGGTACACACAACACTACATAACTGAAACACTTGCAACAATTAGATAAAAGAAAAAAGGAATTAGAAAAATAATAAGCTAAAGAGTAAAAAGAGTTTGGAAGGAACCAAGCTTGATTGGATTCTGAAATACGAATGTTTTGTTATTGTTGTTTTTCCCTAAGCTTTCCGGTCAAAAGGAATGTAGTTCAAGGCAGTATTTCTCAAACTTTCAAGTGCACCTGGGAATCTTGTCAAAATGCAGATTCTGCTTGAACACTTCTGATTCTCTATTATTTATTTATTTTAGAGGGGGAGGGAAGGAAGGGAGAAAGAAAGGGAGAGAAACATCTATGTGTGAGAGAAACATTGACTGGTTGCTTCTTACATGTGCGCCACCCAACCAGGGACCGGGCCCACAACCCAGGTATGGGCCCTGACCAGGAATCGAACCAATGACCTTTGGGTTTATGGCACAATGCTCAATCCATTAAGCCAGGCCAGCTAAGGCCTGATTCTCCTTCTTTAATAAACACCCACATGATATCAAACTGCTGTTCATGGAAGTATACTTTGAAAAGTAAGCATGTAAAGCATCTTTGACAATTTTTCTGCAACACATAAAAACGAATTTAAAAAAAAAATGAATTTCATAAGGCTGTTTCTTAGCTGGTTTTTTTGTTTGTTTGTTTGTTTGTTTTTGTTCTGTAGAATAAAGACCTAAGGCGGAAAGGAATTCACTAAGCGATCTACTCAAGGTCTAAGCAATGTAGATCAAGTATAAAGCTTGCTAACAGATTGCCTTGGTCCAAGGGAAATTTTAGAATATCTGCAGATGGACTTCATTTCTTTGAAGCAGTCCTCCAATGCTACTATTTCTTGCCAATTGCTTTTGATAAGGTTTGCAGAGCAGATTGTTCAAGGTTAATATCGATGTGAAATACAGTGCCGATGTTTTCTGATGCTAATTAGCAAGCTATCTATATGTTCAAACATAACAAAAGATGACAGAGTTTAGGTCATTTTAGGACATTTAAAATGCCAACTCAAAACAGATGTTTGGATGAATGTCCACTCAGCCATCATGTTGGGAAGACAAATGAAGAGCATGTCTGTGAAAATGATCAATATCTCCCTCAGCAAATGGTTCTGAACTATTATCCTATGTTCCAGATCAATGGATGACCAAACCCTCAATTATGGACCACTTAGCACTCAGAGGAACCCCACAAAATCAGTGTTATCTGCTCTGTTTGGAGACATTTTATACTGAGCTTGACCTTTGAAGTTAAAATATATATATATATAGGTTTTGTATGAGCAGTCAGTATATCTTAGCCCTTAACCTCTTTCCATCCATAGAGGCAAAGGCTGAGAAACAACCAGAAGAAGCTACAAACGACTCAGTATTTTTCTTCACACATTTCTCTAAAAGTTAGGGTTATAACAACTGTCAATTGTAGACAGAAACTTCTAAAGCCTGCCTGTTCCTCATGGAGAATATCAAACTGAGATACCCAGGATTCTAATCCAAAGGAGGAAATAGGCAAAGAATGAAAAAGGGTTACCCAATGAATGAGGATACATCAGTTAATTTGGGGCAAAAAGAGAATTTCACTTTCTGAAAACAGAATGGACGATGGTCTTGGCCCAACCACATGGTGATATACTGAGAACATGGACTGGATACAGCACTCTCATTGGAATTTATGTGAAAGCAATTCTGAATCCACAACAAACTTATAGATAATTTTAAAAACTGACAAGAATAGGGGAGGCCAGTGAGGTAAAGAAAGTGGGAGAAGAGAGGAAACCACCAGAAAGAAGCAGACCATGACCAACTTTGTATAGACAGAATTAGTTTCTTAGCATTGAAAAGATTTGTTATGTTATTATTTTAAACTCAGTGTTTCAGAAAACCTTGAAAATTCTTTAGCATAATGAAACGTGGTGTTCATTATCCAAAATGTGAAATTGTCCATGTTTAGGCAATTAAAGAAAAATGTAGTTTACAATTTTAATGTAAGGATCAAAGTGATTACTAAAGGAATGGGCAGCTTTACCAAACAGTGAGATAGCTGTTTCTGGAAGAATTCAAGTCTGAATGGACATCTGCCACAGGAAAGAGTCCTGCACTGGGGACAAACATGAAGTATAATGACACATAGGGTTGGAGTCTAAGAATCTCCAATTCTCTGACATCTTCTGTCTGTCATCTGGCATCTATTTATACCCCCAAAGGAGAATTTCTATACTGAGGCAAATATATTCGACAAAGTTCTCCACAGTTAAGAGGCTTCAAGCAGAAAGAGCTCCAAAGACCTTTCTGCTCATCCTCCTCATTTTACATTGAGGATACCAGGTTGTTTCACTCATGATGCCCTGGGATATACTGTGGCGGTGGCAAGCTCAGATCAAGAGTTTACATTTCAGTATTTCTAGTCCATATGTGAGTGTGGTTTTGAGCAATAAACAGGTCCAACTAACATTACATTTCCCACAGTATAGTCACCCCTTACAAATCTAAAGTTTACTGGAGAGCGTTTGTTAAATGTGGTTCTATGGAAACCCTAGCAAAAGACACAACTTTAACTAGGAAAAATTGCAAAGATAAGCAAAAGTAGAGAGAATTGAACTTTCATGTACCCTTTACCCAGATTCAACAACTATCAAATTTTGCCACGCAGGCTTTATATGTCCTTTTCTTCCTCTTTAATGAAGTATTTTAAACAAATCCCAAATGTTATATTACCTCTAAATATTTCCATGTTGAATGTAAACTGAAATTGCAAAATAAAGTTAAAAGAAATGAACAGATAATAACTAAAATGGAAATAATGAAGAAATAGCATAATAATCAGGGTTTCCTTCTGTTTCGTTATTCTTGTTTTGTTTGCAATGTCAAATTAAATACCAGAAGAAACAGCTGAAAGATTTGAAAGTGGCCATCTCTGGGGGAACCAAGTAGGATGAGTGAGGACAGAGGAGTGATGTTTTTAATTAATTATTCATGTGTAACTTCATGCATACGTAACTTTGATCAAACCAAAAAGTAAAATATTTTTTGAAAAAATTAATACATCAGTGATATTTATTCCCTCTAGTTATTCAGCAAAAACAAAACAGTTGAAAAGGAAAAGAATATAAATAGAACAATGAAGTAGAATTTTTATAAATGTCAGCATTGGAATTTAACATGTCATGAAACAATAGATAATGATTTCTTTTGTTAGTGTTTTATTCATTTATTAAACTAGATTCTGAAAAATATAATGTATATTAATTCATTAATGATTCATTGACATTTGATTAAGTGTCAGGCACCCAGCTATGTCCTAGCGTTACAAAGCCACGGAAAGCCAGTCCTCTAGATGAGAGACATATAGATCCATGATTGCATGAAAGATTTATGAGGCCACTGTGCAGACACAGGCAAAGCTTTGCTGACAGAGACACAAAATATTAGTTTTCCTGGTGCAGGAGTGGGTGGGGGATGGATTAAGAAAGTCTTCAGAAAATGACATTTGAAGTGAATTTTTTTACCAAGATTCCCTTGCCTTTTAGTGCTCCCTGTGAATGCACTGGAAAAAATTTTAAAACACACAGATTTGTTTGGTTTTCTTTTTTTCTGGGTTCCTTCTTCTCTCATATATTTTTTATTTAGAAAAATGGAAATATATGAATTTTTAAAGCATACTTCCAGACAGTAATGAGAGTTTAGGGGAAGATTTACTTCTCCACTCTGACTTGAAAATCTGCTATTTACCCACAAGGAATTCAAATTATATCAACAGCAAAGAAGAGAGACTTTTGACAATAAATAAAAGATTTTCATTTTACCTACTAGGTAAGTGGACTCTGGTGCCAAAAGGAAAGCAATTACAATTTTGGGAAGAGAGCCAATTTGATGTGGTAGTTTAGCCATAACAATATTGAAAAGTTATGTTAATTCTTCTAAGGTTTAGCATTGCTAGAATTTACTGGTAAATTTAACTTTCTGAGGAAGAAATACATTTTTCTGGTACAAAAACAAGAATGTACTTCTGGTCAAGGTGGAGGGTTAGGTAGGTATGCTTCCCCTCCTAGCACAACCACAAAAAGGAATTGCCGCTAAATCTGAAAGCAAATAACACCCAGAACTGCTGGAAAATCAAACTGTATGAAAGTTGGACAACCAAGGATTTAAAGCCAAATTCAGACAGACAGGTAGGAGGGGTGGAGATGAGAAGACGGGACAGAGAGGCAAGGAGACATAATTTGGTGCCGAGATGTGGCAGCGGTGGCAGAAGGGACATGGCGGTCCCACATTTATGCACAGTGGATAAAAATCAGGAGGGATCCCTTGGGAATGAGGGATTTCAGCCCCAGGCCAGACCACATAGCCCAGGGCTCCAGTGCTGGGAAGATATATCCCTATAACTTCTGGCTGCAAAAACTAGTGGGGATTGGGGCAGCGGAAGAAACTATTGGATTTTCAGAAAACTTTGCTTAAAGGGCCCACATGGTCTTAAAACATACACAAACCCACCCACTATGGGATTCGACACCACAGCAACAGCTAGAAGGGTGCCCGTTGCATACAGGGAGTGGGTGAAGTGACTGGAATTGTGGGAGTTAGAGATTCTACTTCCAAGCTGTCCCCTTATTCATGTCTGGCACCTGAGATGGAATAATTGGAGAGGCTCAGGTGCGACTGTCCACTGCAGCATCTACGTGGATTCTTCCAGCTGTGGTCTCAGGATAGTTATAGACTTTTACAAGATAGCTCAGGACTCTTAGAGCAAGTGTTCCTAGCAAATGAAGCAGAGATTTAAGGCTTTTTATGTTCTAGCCTCAGAATTCCTACAGCATCACTTCTGCCATCCTCTACTGTGTAAAGCTGTCATAAACCCACCCAGATTCAAGGAGAGGGGCATAGACACCACCGAAGATGGGAAGAGTGTCAAACAACTTGCAGCCATGTTTTAAAACCACTACATGTGGGACCAGGGAATCAGGTAATCCATCACAGAAGAGTCAAAGGAAGGAATTCTAGAAGGCAAGCTTAGAAAGCAACAAGTTCAGGTTGAAGCAGGAAGACAAAAGATTCTAGACAGGATGTTACCAAGGGGCAAAAATCAATGATAAACAAACAAATACATAAATCTGATATATTGTATATTTTCACCATACATATATTTAAATGTATGAGAATTAGCAATAAATAGCTACATAAAAATGAAGCAAATTAAAAATGCTAAGATTTTGAATCTAGAGAAAATTGATTATTATATACTAATTGATTCAGTGGTGAATGATATATAAAATGTACAATAATATAAATACCGATTTAACAAAAAATTATTGATGCAACTTTTGAGAGAATCAGGACAGATATAATGAGGAATACAATGAATTTTTAGACATATTATATTGGCTTTCTATTATGATAGATAAGGATTAAGCATTTGGTGAAAGGTAGACTCAAGGGAAGAAATTATCAAAAGAATTGAATTTGGTTGACTCTGGGGAATGATGTCCACGAGGTGAAAGTTATGAGAATAACTTTCACATAAGTTACTCTCATAAGTTTTATAGTACTATTTGACTTTAAAATATGTTCACTTGATTTTTATTATGCTAATTCTGAGCTATGCCATTTAAATAAAATATATAGCTATATCTGATCAACATACATAGGAAAAAAACAACCATGATCAGTTGTTCAATAGGTAAAATTCAACATGGTTCTTAACAGCCAACTTTCCATGTACATTATACTTAGGCCATTTCAAATCCTAGGCTTTCCTCTTACACATTCTACTCTTCACAGTTTGCTCTTCACACTACCTCTGCATATGCTGTTCCCTCTGCAGGGAACTACCTCTCACTCGTTCCCTTCTGACGCATCCTGCTCACCCACTAGGCAGCCCAAATGCTTCCACTGACTCCCGTGTTGTATCATAGAGGCAACCGTTTCTTTCTCTGTCCTCCTATACCATACAGTGCACACTCACAGACTATTTCACCTCATTTGTAAACATCTTCCTTTCTCAGAGGAGATCTTTCATCAAAGGGATGGTTCTTGGAAGTCATGTGTTATAAAGAATACTGTAGGCTGTTCACTTGAACTCAACTTCACCAGCTGCTGTCTCCTCTTCTTCACTGGGAGTGATTTATAGCACCCTCAACCTGTCCTGTTGTGCACTTATTCAAGTACTTGAGGCTCATTAAAAACTCAATCCTATCTATATTAGTTTGCCATAAACAAACAAATAAAAGCTGTGTATCTTTCCCATGCCAGATAGGAATTTATATAGAGGTTCAAAGGACCTAGTCCCTACATTGATAAATCCTGTGTCTGTCAACAGAAAATGCCTTAGTTTTTCTCATTTGTTGCACTCCTACCCCCATCTTGAGTCACTTATTCTTTGCTAGACAAGGGCCTCATTTTCTGATCCAGAGAAAAGCAAATACGGCTAGGTTTCTGCAGCCTTGCTCACAGGCCATTCATTGCTCAGAAGATCCCTGCAGGAGATGCTATGGGAGGGGTAAGTGAGAGCTATAAATCACAAGAACACAGTAAGGAATTTTTAGACTAAGGGTATACCCACCCAAGACACAGATGAACTTATTTTAACTTTTTAATGGCCTTGCTATTTGGGGACTAAGCCAAAAAGATGTGCCAAATCTGACATTTGTTCTTTCCCCAAACCCTGGAGGTATATAGAAATTCAGCTGTGACTAGCTGGCTGGATATATCTGCCAACGAACTGTAAAAATATCACTGGGTTTTCCCCTCTTGTGCTTGGCTGCTGACAACGCGGGATAGGTGTAGGGTGAATGGAAACTCTGGACCACCTCCACCATCAACTGAAAAGGTTGGGAAAAGAGAGGAGTCATCAGAGCACTGGGAGAGCAGACTTCCTCTCCAAGCAGGAAGTTAGAAGGTTCACAAGTTCACCGCAGAGGGACAGCCAGCACAAGCATTGCTGGAAACCATCACCTTCACCGGGGATGGACTCCTCTTAATGGGAAACAGCTGAGGCTGGTTGTCCATTTCTCACACCAAGACCTCACCACTTCCAGGGCCCATTGCGGAACGAGTATTTGGTCATTTGTCTTAAGTAAAAATGAAGCTGTCATTAGAAAGGTGATGACATCATGGAGGAAAGGGCCTGAGACTCCTACACTGTAACTGTAAATTTAAGTCCAAGCTGCACTGTACCTTCACACAGTACCAGAGTAGCCAGCAGGCAATTCTTGGAGTGTTAAAATGACCTTCCAGCAGGAGAGAAATTTTATTTCAATCTGGTAGATTGGCTGTTTCCAAGGACCAACTGCCTAGATGATACAGGCAAAACCAGGAAAGGCTTTTGTGTGACTCTATGAGCTAAAGGAAAGTCTCCCATGGTTTCCAAACAAAAACTGGTAGAAGTGCACTGAATTCGAGCATTTAGTGTCATTTCCTACCTAAAGTCATTGAAACATAAACTTAAAAATGACCCTAAGATTTCATAGACATGTTCTGCTACTTTCTGACAAATTCACTATTTGGGAGCAGAGAATGTTCAGTCCACAGACAACATGGCCCTTAACCCCCAGCCCCCCATATTCCAGCTGCTCTCCCTGCATCGCGCCCCTTAATCATGGACTCACTCCCAGCCGAGCTCCCAGTTGGCTGCCCTGCACCCAGCACCCCCAACTCCCTCCTCCCACTAGATTTCCGATCTTCTCGGAGAAATGGCAGCACCGCTACTCAGGTGTCCCCTCTCCCATGGACTTACTGCTTTCATTAGGTCCATTCTCCCCATCCTCTGTCCCTTGTATGACTACAGAAGTCCTGTGCCGGTCAGCTACCCGAGACCCCTGTAACTCCACTCCATGTTCCACATGTCCCATGGAGTTAGTTTTCTATAACAATTTATTATTGAAACGGTATACTCAAAAAGTCTAAATTTAAAGCTAACAAATTGCCTTACAAATCAAACTTCCTCACGTTTTTACAAGTAGCACAATAGAGGCAAAACAGCTTAGAGGGCTGAACTCCAAATTCTGATTTGACTTCTGCCCTCAACACTTTCTAGCTCTGGGTGCTGTAAATTAGTTACCCCATCCGTGCTGCACTTTCCTTCTCTGTAACAACAATAACAGCAACCACACTGACTGTGAGGACTCGATGAGGTACAAAAGAAAGCAGCTATACCTGGGCTTCCCAGGAAGTAATAAGCATTTGATAATGCCAGATGTTGTTTGGTTATTTTTTCCAAAAATTTTCTTTAAAGGTTTTATTCATTATTTTCAGATTGAAGGGCATGGAAGGAGGCAGAGAGGGAGAGAGACATCCAGCTGGATCTGGCTAGAGACCTGGCTTGCAACCTGGTCATGTGCCCTGGCTGGGAATCAAACCAGCGACCTTTGGGTTCACAGGCCAGAGCCTTATCCACTGAGCCACCAGCAGGGCTGCTATTATTATTATTATTATTATTATATTAGGGTCTCTTATCACACTCATATTCATTAAGCCTTAGTTGAGCAGTCTATCGTTAGAATATCTTCCATAAGTAATATGTCACTTGTGAGACTTCCAGAAACCTTGTGTATAAATCTTAGAACCCTGCTCCTAATTAGGGTTGGGTGACACTTGCAATTGTCCCGTTAAGGAGCATCCAAGCCCGTAGGGAATTTTTTGGAGTACATTTGAGCCAAAGTGAGGACATGAGCAAGAGAGTAAGATCTCAAACGCTCCAGGCAATTAACAGTTTTGCAGCGTCTTTTATTTATTAAGGAGGGAAGCAGGGACGATTGGAGAAAGCTAGGCTGAGTTGGATTACAGGATAGTTAACAATATTATGTATGTACTCGCCTAAGGGTTAACACCCTCTTTGAGGAGTATTATTTCTGGTGCTTCTCTGTTAAACTACAAGCCAAGAACAGTGGGCAGGGCTGGCTTAAAACCTTTCTCTGAAGAAGTTAGAGGCCTGGGGCGAGTAACTGCCCACTAGGACCTGACCAGTTAGGGACCCTGTGAGGTTACTTCCCACAGAACTCCTAATTTTGGTCCACATAATCTTTATGTGAATAAGACCAGATTTCAGTCACTCATTCATTGAATAATCACTGATTATCTCTCTATAATGCCAGCCACTGTGTCTTATTCAACTTTAATTCCCTTATAATAACAATAAAGTTCCTAGCACATATTAGAGATAAAAACATGGTGAAAATTTTAAATAACTATTGTTACGGTCTCTGAAACAAACAAGATTAAACACAATGTCACAAAATTTGCAGAAGTTAAAAAAATTAAATTACAGTGCATACTTCTCAGAGATTCCTACAATCCACCCAAATGTTTCCAAAGCCCTAACATGGATTTTCCAGAACATGCTGGATAACATATATTTTTCCTGGTAGAAGCGGCCTTCTTTGATCCGAGTTTTAAAATGAACTAGAACCAAATGTCACCAACACTTCCATTTTCCTGTTTTCACATACTTCAGAGACAAAGCTCATGATTTCCTGAAGTTTTTAGTAGCTGGATATATATCATGTGTTTTAGCCTTAAAAAGTATTATAGAGTTAAAAATAATAATCAAGTACTGCAGAGGAATTTTGTAAAGCAGTTGGTAGATAAGAGTTAAAATAGCAAAGGGAGAGATCTTGTGATTAGTATACAGAAACAGCTATTTTTCTCAGGGCTTAGAGATAAGGTTTGGATTTGGGCCAGCCGCTCTTTGAGACTCAAATGAGGTTTGTCAAGTGGTTTCAGTCTCCAGTCAGAGCCTTGCAGTTAACCTGGAGGCACCGTGGGAAGGTGGTAATTTTAAAGATGTTTTCGCAGGGGTGAAATGAGCCAACATTGATGAAAACCAAACGACAGAACCAGACCTTGGCTTGCTGAACCCAGATGAAAATGAAACCATAGGTCGGTCTTCCCTTTAGCCCCAGTGAGTACAACTTGACAAATGGATGACAGAAAGACTTAAGTTCAGGGGGTTGGATCTTAGACATGGTCTGGACTGCAATAAAGTGGGATGTCTTGAATTCTTCCTGAGGCCGAGGAACGGGGAACAGACCGAATGGAGGCAGAGTCGCTGGGAAACAAAGCTAGAAACTTCTGGGGGTTGGTGTTTGTCACTGTCTATCAACCCTTTAACAAATTGCATTTATTCTTAGAATTGCTGCTGTTGTTGTTGACTGATTCTCAAGAAATAAAATCATTTTTATTGTTTTAAATCGTTTTGAAAATGCAGAAAATCAAAAGTTAGACACTAAAATTGCCTACCACCCAGAGATAAACTGCAACAAATGTCGTGGCCTAGTTTCTTCTTCCTACCTTCTCTCTCATCCACCCATCTATCCATTTATTCTTCCATCTATTCATCGTCTGTGTAGCTCTCCTTATCTAACTATTCATCTATCTTTATACAGTCAGACATTTCTGTTGCTTGTTACATCAAGTTTGCGTTGTCACTGATTATAAGATGTTTTGACTCTTACCCTCTAAATTATAACACTTAGTCCAAGGGTTCTTCTGATTTTGCTAGGCAGGGTGGCCCATGGGAATTTATGGCCTTTAAAGTAGTCCCCAACCCCTATCTGTGGTTTCGTTTTCCACAGGTTTAGTTACCCACGGTCAATCCAATCTGCAAATATGAAATGGGAAATTCCAGAAGTAAACAAGTCATAAGTTTTAAATTGTGTGTTGCTCTGAGCAGCCTGATAAAATCTCACGCTATCCTGCCCCTTTGTTCAGCATGTCCAGGCAGTAGACAGTCCTCTCCCATTAGTCACATTGTAGCCATCCTGGTTACTAGAATGACTGTCCAGGTATCGTAGTACTTGTGTTCAAGTCACCCTTCTGCTTAATAATGCCACTTCGTATAACTTTTACCACAGTATGTTGTTATATTTTACTGCTGTTAATCTCTGTGCCTAGTTTATAAATTAAACTTTATCATAGGTATACATAGGAAAAAACAGTATATATATATATATATATATATATATATATATATACACACACACACACAGTTTAGTACTACCTATGGTTTAAGGCACCCAGGGGGGTTCTTGGAATGTATCTCCCACAGATAAGGGGTCCATTTTATTCTCACCTAGAAAATTTCTTGCTATCAGGAATTTGGTATTTTTCTTAGTTTAACCAAAATCCAAATATAAAATGCAGGACTAGATGAGTTTACACTAAAGGTTAAAAAATTTTAGGCCCTGGCTGGTAGCACAGTGGATAAGGTGCTGGCCTGAGAACCCAAAGGTCGCTGGTTCGATTCCCAGCCAGGGCACATAACCAGGTTGCAAGCCAGGTCCCCAGCCAGGTCCGTAGCTGGAGGCAGGTGAAAGGCAACCATACATTGAGGTCTCTCTCCCTTTTTTCCTCCCTCCCCGCCCTTCTCTCTGAAAATAATAAATAAATTTAAAAACCAAGCAAACATGTCAATGATCTGGTCCTCAGTTTCCGTATCTATGAAAAGGAGGGTGTTGATACTCAGGGGACCAGGTGCTTGCTAAGCTCATTCCCAGACCATCAGGTCATGTAGAGGTCTGTCCTGAAAGTATTGAGCACACAGACTGTTTTAATTGTTTTGGCATTGGCTCAATACTTTCGGGACAGGCCCCGTAGGCGCGTTTCGATAGCCTGATATTGGATGGACATCGAGGTATTTTTCTCAACTGCCAGTCAACAGCAGACTTGCCATGGGCACCCACTTGGAAGGAACCAGAGTAGGTACTAATTCAGGCGGGGAGGGCGAATACAGGGTGTGATTGCCCCTAGCAAAGCTCTAAAATCCATTAGTGTTTCTCTGTACCTCTCCTAGTCCCTTGGGTGAGACAAACCTAGTGAGTAAGGATATGTGTGTAATAGATACGAGGGCTAATTTATTACATACGTGCTTCATGGAGCAACTGGCTCCAGCCAGGACTTCCTGAATAGCCCCAGAAACAAATACAAGATGGAAGAAGATTGGAGCGAGCAGACGCTCTGCTGAACCGGGGTCACAAGGGCCTTCTGCAGGAGCTGCAGCATTTGTTCCCAAAGAGCCAAGTCTGCGAAGACAATGTGTTTCCTGCTTTCCAGGGCCCAGGTTGGGACTTGCGCCCCTGGGCCTGGGCACCAGGCCACAGCTACAGCTCTGCCACGTCCCTGGAGAGGGACAACCAGGTCAGTCCTGGGGATGGCTTCCTGATCCCCACTGCTTCGCTGAGTCTCAGAAAAGGAAAAAACAATTCCACCTACGGCTCTACCAGAGGTATTTCCCTCCAGATCTCATTGTTAGGGACAGAGCCGGTCTGCAGTGATGAAGTAAGCAAGTACTGGAAACTCAAAGGCTTTTCTGCTCCTTGTCTGAAAGTGGCTTAGAACTTGCTTCCATCTCTACAGGTTACTGAAGCGGAAAGGTGATTTATCCAAGGCTACTTGGCAAGTCTCTTGGCAAGCCACTGACTGCAATCCTAACATCGCTACAACACACCCCTGGCCTGGTTGGAGAGACCGTGCAAGGGTCCCTCTTCCCGTATTTTTATACAACTCCCTGCCTGCCCTTTGCAGGTCCCTCACATTTCCAGATTTCAGAGTCATTCATAGTGTCTTAATAGTCCCCCTATTAAGATTGAAATCTCAGGGCAGGGAAAGCACTTTGAACTTCTGTCAAATATTTACCTTGGTAGCATATTCTTCCTCACTTCCCTTTCTGAGAGAGTTAGCTAGAAGTCAGGCCTTCCTGGAATAAGGAAGGAAGGAGACACCTCACCATGTCTGGGAGAAGGAAGGCAAAGACTGAAGGTGGGGACTTGCCAAAGACGAACTTCTAATCACGACTTGGTCCCACTTCTGGCCAAATTGCTGCCACAGGTTGCAACTTAACTAATTCATCTTCCTCTGGGAGTGTATTAAAATGCCAAGCAATAAAATGGGATGGGAGTTAACACCAGGTTCGTTAAGTTGAGGTGTTCGTAAACTTATATACATACCATCTTCCCTGATTCTTCTACCTCCCTCTGTTCTTTACACAGAAGCTGCCCAAGGACTGGCCCCAGTTCACTGTCTTTCTCTACACTCTCAATTTGGGTCACTCTCACTTTTTCAGTTTTCAGTACCACAATTAGGACGCCATACCTCCCAAATTTCTCTCTAACAAAATGTTTTTTTTTTCCTGCAAAAGGTCAGAGAGTAAATATTTTAGGTTGTACAGGACAATAGTCTCTGTTGAAACTATTCAACTTTGTCTTCACAGCATAAAAATAGCCACAGACAATATGTAAATGAATGCGCATGACTGTGCACCAATAAAACTATTTATGAACACTGACATTTAAATTCCATGTAATATTCACTTATCACAAAATATTATTCTTTAGATTCCCTCCCCCCAAACCATTTAAAAATGTAAAAATTATTCTCCTTGGGCCTTACAAAGGCAGAATGTGCTTGAGATCTGGCCCATGGGCCAGAGTTTGTCAACCCCTATTCTAAACAATACCTCTCCTCACGCTCCAGTCCTTTCATTGCTCAAAACACTGTCAGACTTGACATTTATAATACGGAAATCACCCTGCTCTTTACCCATCCCACAAAATAAGAAATCGCTTCCTTATTCCTCTTCAGATACCAGAATTTTCTCGAACACACAGGTTGGAATTCCGGGGGCCATCTTGGTTCCCATTGTTCATCCCTTATGTGAAACAGGCATCTGATCTAGTTGCTGACCCACGTGCAATGCCTCCAGCAGCTGTCCCTCTCTCCTGTGCAAGAAGTTGTGTATATCCAAAGTAATCATTCTCACAGAGCAAGGCTATCGTCATAGAACTAATGTTGCCTCCATTTCCTTCACACATTGGCCCAGCCTACAGGCCCCTCCACTGGTCTAAATGTAATTCCACCTCTGATGGAGTTTTCTAGTTTCATCCCTATTTCCCTACACAGATCCACTGTGTAGGCCTCCAACAGGTGACCTCAACATGCTGGGGGAGGGGGATTCCTACCTCTATGCCTTTTCTCCTGACCCCCAACTCCTTTCCCTAAACCCATGGACCTATCAAAAGGCTCATGGGCAACCACAATAAGATACCATTTCGCACATACTAGGGTAACTATAGTAGAAAGACTGATGATAACTAGTGTCGGTGAGAATGTGGGAAAATTAGAACCCTCTTAGAGTACTAATGGAAATGGAAAATGGGACAGACACTTTGAAAAGCAGTCCAACCGTTCCCCAAGGTTAAACAGAGCTACTCTATGACCCAGCAATTTCATTCCTAGGTTTTCACTGAAGAGAAATGAAAACATATGTCCACACAGAAACCTGTACACAAATGTTCATAGCAGTATTATTCATAATAGCCAAAGGGTGGAAACAACCCAAGTGTCCATCACCCCATCAATGGATAAACACAAAAGCTCACATACTGTATGATTCCATTTATATGAAATGTTTAGAACAAGCAAATGTATAGAGCTACATAGTAGATTAGTGGTTGCTCGGAGCTGGGGTGAGACTGAAGGAATATGGGCAGTGAGGGGCAACTGCTAATGGGTGCAAGGTTTCTTTCAGGATGATGAAAACATTCCAAATTTGATTGTGGTGATGGTTGCACAATCCTGTGAATACACTAGAAACCAATAAACTGTATACTCTTGAATGAGTAAATTTTATGGCATGTTTTTGTAAAGGCTCTTGACCAAATCAAATCATTACCATTTGATTGTTAAAGAAAAGATTGTTTTGTAGCTACATCATCTGTTCCACATACAGGAGGCAATTGACTGAGGTTTCTCTGTCACATCTCTTGCTCTATCTTTCTCTTTCCTTCCCCCTCTTCTCTCTCAAATCAATTAAGAAAAAATACCTAGAATCATCTGGGTATGAGCAGTGAATACTTTATATCCATCATTTCATGTCATTTTCAAACAGACTGGAATTTAGTATTGTTACACACATTTACACATGCCAACACTGATGCAAGGCTTAATGACTTGCCAAGAGTTCCACATGCCAGGACAAGGGACGGAACCTGAAACCCAGGCCTGTGCCCTGCCCGGGAATTGAACCAGTGACCCTTCATTTTTCGGGACAACCCCCAACCAACTGAGCCACACTGGTCAGGGCAACAACTTGTACATTTTAAATGGATGTCAATTTGTTGTATATAAGTTATACTTGAACAAAGCTGATTTACAAGGAAACATACAGATAGGATCCTTAGGGCTCCATGGACTAGAAGAAGAACCCCTCTTCCAGGGAGAAGGAGTGGAAGGAGGCCAAGGCAGAAATGGTTTCGCATCCATTCATAGGAGAAGAGGAATGGGCAGAGAGAAACCACCATTTGTCTGAATGCTTCTCAAAAGCTCCCTGCATTACTGTCCCCAGCGAAGAGCCTTCTTTGAATATCCGCCTTCATATAGATCATCATGAAGTCAAGTCACATCTGCCCACACATGTGCTATCCAGGTCAAATATTTGCAAAGTCTAACCTTCTCCTCACGTTTCTCAATTTAGCCCACTTCCAGTTTGGCATCCCTGCCCCACAGAGCTCCTGAAAGCCTCGGCAGCGACCCAGCTGTGTCCTGAGTGGCGTTTTCTTTCATTGCTTCCTGGGCCACTTGAATCACTTGCAACTACAGAAGACGTAAGAAGGTGGGAGTAAAGGCGCCGTCAGAGAACGTCAGGCGGGGAGGAGAACCTTAAAGACAGGAACCTGCAAGCACCTCTGAGGTTATCAGCTCTGTCGTTGAACTATCACTGGAGTCTATCAGACAATATTTTGCAATAATGAAGATGGAGCCATAGCAACCAGGCCACAAAGAGAAGCACGGGCTTCTGGAAATGGCTCCAAGTCCCTGAGGAGATGTTAGCGTCTCCGAGCTTCAAGTTCTTCTTGTGTTTGTTTCCTTTCGGTAGCTACTGGAGATGCAGAGTTTTCTTGATGCACCATCGAAGGAGGGAAATTCTGATTTAGCACAGCTGGGCGCATGGGCCTAAGACTGGAATTCTTCGGTTAGTAGAAATACTCGTTTGAAAATGTTTTTCTCAGTCACTAAAAAGTATCATCCTCAGAACTTGTTTTCTTAGCTGCTATCTCATGCCTGGTATGTTTTTATAGTAAATAACTTTTTTATTTGAATGAAAAAACAGGAAGCTGTGATTAAGTAGAGAAACCAGTAAAACCCTTCCCCTTGACACCACGCTCGCAAACTGAAAGTCCCTCGCCAAGGGCGAGCTTCTCACGTAAGTTGAAAGCCAGCCTGGGTCCCCACCCTGGGGTTATAAAAGTTGAATTGGGTAACACACCTTCTTTTTTTTTTTTTTTTTTTTAATTATTTTATTATTATTTTTAGAGAGAGGGGAAGGGAGAGAGGCTGAGAGGGAGAGAGACATCAGAACACACCTTCATTGTAGCCATTTGAGCTTTTACAAAGGAATAATGATGTAGGCCCAAGAGAGGACCCCCAAAAATGTGACTATGCCTGAGAAGGTAAGCAGGGCCCAAAGGGGCCCAAGTGGGGCTCACCCCTCTGATGAAGCAGGAGCCCATTGTCCCTGCTCACCTGCCCAAACACCGATCTGCTGCACGGTTGACAAATGGACAGACTACCAAGAGAACTCAAATACTTGCACACGCATGTTCATACAGCACTACTCAAAACAGCTCAAAGGTGTAAACAACCCAAATGTCCATCAGTGAAGGAAAGGATAAACAAAAGGTGGTCTATCCATGCAATGGAACATTAGTCAGCCATAGGCAGTAGGACCCATACATGCTACAGCATAAGTGAAACTCAAAAAATTATGGTAAGCAAAAAAAGTCAGATACAAATGATAACTTACTGTAAGATTCATTTTTATAGGAAATGTCCAGAAGAGGCAAATCCCTAGAGATAGAAAAGGCATATATGGTTGCCAGGGGTTGGAGGTAAATGGAAATCAGGAGTGCCTGCTCATTGGATACATAGTTTCCTTTTGGGGTGATGGAAAAGTTCTAGAACTAGATAGAGGTGTCGGGTAAAAAACATTGAGAATGTGCTAAGTGCCACTGAATTATACACTTGGAAGTGGTTAATTTTATGTAATATGAATTTTACTGCAAATTTATAACTTTCCAAGTCAAAAGGGGTTGTCATGATGTCACATTAAAACTTTTCAATACAAATAATGCACTCAGCAACAAAGTACTAAAGGAGAAGGTAGACTGGTGGGCAGATGTAAAGAAACTCCGCCACACTGCAATGAAGGCCGGAAGAGCGGTGGCGGAACTAGGGGGAGTTGGGAGAGTTGCTTTGCCCTAAAAGTCATCCTCCCGGTGGAAGTCAAATATTGACAGCTTGCTGTGCACTGGGAGGCCACACCCTGCCTCAGCCTGAATCTCACTGAAACGTCCATTAGTGAGGTGAGGCAGAACTTAGTTGGAGCTCAAAGGAGTGATAAAGACCATGGTAAATGTTTACAGAGTTTAGAGAAGGCAAAGTCTCCTAGGCTGGCCTCCTCTCAAGAGGAAAGGACACAGAAGAAGCACAAGTTTTGGGAACCAGGAGCCAGGGCTTCTAGTCCCTAGTTGGGTCACTGAATGACTATGAATTTGGCCAAGCTGTGTAACTTGCTGGGTCTTGGTTTTCTTTGCCAAGTGCTTCCTAAACTGCCATCAAAGATGTTCGTGGAACATTTAGAACATGAGGGCTCCTTTAGGGCTGGAGAAAAGGCCCCTTGGAGATCCAACAGTGGTTCTCAGACTTGAATCCCCTGGGACTTGTGAATACTCAGGTTGCTGCTCCCCACACCGGAGTTTCTGATCCAGTAGGTCTGGGGTGGAGGCCTGAGGTGTCTGCATCTGTAACAACTTCCGGTGATGCTTATACCTCGGAACATTTTGAAAACCACAGAAATAAATGAAACTTGTCGTTATCAACCCTGGCTGGTCATTAGAAACACCAGAAAATCTTTTAATAAAAAAATACCAGGGCGCCCTAGCTGATATGGCTTAGTGGACTGGGTGCTGGCTTGTGAACTGAAAAGTTGCTGGTTCGATTCCTGGTCAGGGCACATATCTGAGTTTCGGGCTAGGTCCCTTTCCCTCTCTCTAAATAAATAAAATCCTAAACAAATAAACAAAAAAACGACCTCAGTCATATGTATCATCTGGAGTATAAACCCTTCTTGTCCAATTCTACATCTGGTGATGCTTCTGAGAGGTGGCCTTGCTGGGGGCTCTTTCAGCCAGTGAGACTGGGAATGGGAGAGAGAAGGACAAGGATTCACTTGAGCCACAGTCAGCAGTAACAAGCTGCAGGTCAGGCACCAGCAGCTTCCGACAGGAACCATGGGCCAGTTCATCCTAGACAAAATTGGCCACTCACTACATTTATTTAGCACCTAAAGAAGTGAAGGAGGGACCCTGGCTGGTGGCTCAGTGGATAAGGCACCAGTCTGTGAACCCAAAGGTCGCAGGTTTGATTCCCAGCCAGGGCACATAACCAGGTTGCAAGCCAGGTCTCCAGCCAGGTCCATAGCTGGAGGCAGGTGAAAGGCAACCCTACATGGATGTCTCTCTCCCTCTCTGCTTCTCTCCCTTCCCCTCTCTCTGAAAATAATAAATAAAAAATTTTTTAATAATAAAAATACATAAAAATGTTAAAAAAAAAAAAAGAAGTAAGGGAGGAAGACAATAGAAAAAAGAAATGTGGCTTTGGTACAGAGACATTTACATTCTTTTTATTTTTCCCAGAATGAAGTCTATTAAGAGGTTTTCAAATAAAAATATTGTAGCATAAATTCTTAAGGAATGAAATCCAAGATACTGATATCTTAGCACAAGCTGTTCTGAGATGCCATTTCATGGGGTACTTGGGAGAATAATCGCTCATTGACTATTTAGTTGGTGGAATGGGGAAGAGCTGTCCTATTCCCTCCGTTTGTCCTCCCCAGCCCAGGTATCTTACAGGACAGACAGACCTCCACAGCTAATCTTACTTAGAGCAACTCTTGCCAGCTATTCAGGTATTTGACCTTGAGTTGCCTGTTTGACCTTCAATTATCTGCTGGAACAAAACAACGGGTAAGAAGGTCCTCTTGCTTCAGAAAAATGCAGGATGCATTCCCAGACAAGCACACATGACATTGGTATAACGTGGTATGCTTCTATGATATGTGATTCATAAATTCTGCCCCTTCCTGGCTCCAACCTGGTAGTAGGACTAAACCTCCTGAACTGTCTTCTATACCATTGTGAGTGGTGTGATCTTGTAGCTGGTGGCCTGGCTAATTCAGAGCAATTTTTCCTGAAAAGTGCCATTGTTTTTTTAAACTTCTTTTCAAGCACAATTGCAGGTAATGGCTTGTCTAATGGGGTAATTCTCCCTGATAACTACCTTTGTTTTATAAATCATCTTTTCGAGAAGAGCATAAATTCTTTAAGGTCACATGCTTTAGCCCCTCAGAGTGCTTGGCACAATGATGAACATAGGCCATGCGTAATTTTCTTTGTTTCTTTTTTACTCAAAGAAGCACACAGCAGCATCTGTGGATGACAGAGCTGATTCACTCACTAACCAGAAAACACTGCCTTGAGCAGACGTGTTTAATGGCCCCCAGCAGGTCCCCACCATGGACGGCACCCCTGGATTGTTTCTGTGACTCTACTTCTCTCTCTCTTTTCAATCCATTTGATTGTCCAGCTATTAGATACAGCCATGCTCTGCCTTGCTCACGGACATAGCAACGGTCGCAGTCAGAGGGCTGACCAGGAATCACTTCTGGTCCGAGTCTCAGCTCCATGTTGGGTAGCCCTGTGGCCCAGATATTGTCAGTTAAGTTCTCCCAGCCTCCATTTCTTTATGGAAAAGTGTGCATAACGATATCCAACTGAGCCGTGTCTTATCCCTGCAACTGGACCGTTAGCCACGTAAAAGCAAACACAGGGTTTTCTATCCCTCTGGTCTACACTTCACGTTACCCGCTGAGCACCTCAACAAGCTAAGGAAGAACTTGCAGAGCTGGTATTGGGAGGAACAAAGGGGCAAAGGAAGCAATGACCTTAGGGTCCAGGAAAAATGGAAAACTCAGAATTCTTTTTTCCCTGTTTTCTTCTATTCTGTGTATTCCTGGCCTAGGGACAAGGGAGTACAGCAATGTTTTTGTGACTGTCAGCAGGGAGTGTGATGTTTGTGCAAACTAATGAAACTCAAGAGGAGCTTAGAGATACTTGGAAATCCATTCGCCTGATAACCAGCGAGGGAAACCTCTATCTTGGCCGCCTACACCGGCCATCTCTGACTAAAGAGAGAAATGATTGCTGATGAATTATATTTGCTAGTTGTTAACAAATCCTCAGAAGAATGAGGCAACATGTGACATGCTAACGTGTCATTTATGATTGTTGTGTTTATCATAGGCCCCCGGAAGGTAATCATGGGAGACTCCTATTAAATGCCACAGACTAGATCAGACTGCCTTCCCCTGTCAGCAGGTCCCATGCGCAAGTTACCGTGGGAAATACTCCCTACTGAAAAAATGGTCCTGTCCGTAGCCCGGACGGTCCAACAGCAACGCTATTGTGCTCAGGTCCTCTGGGATTCCATCCAAGCTGTAGGAGGACAGCCTGGTAGGGGGGAAAGAGCATTTTATAAAGTAAAACCACAAGAACAAGAAATATGTTCCTTTACGCTTTTGGAAAAAGAACCAATAAGGCCATGACTTAATTGGACCAGAAAACGAACTAACTTTTAAGCTCCAGTTTGCTCAGGAATAACTGTGTTTCCTCTATAGAAAGAGTTTATTTCCAAGTCCTATTTGGGAGCCACTTTGCATGAAAATCAGAATGTACTCAGGGTTCGGATAACACCAGAAGTACCAAGGTCATTTCAAAGAGCAACATTTTATATGAAAATGAGTGTTTAACCAGGAGACTGATAACGGACGTTTTTGTTACAGGAATCAGGGCACGTTGGTGACCAGAAGTTTCAAGTGACGCTTTGGGCTGAGATACCAATCTTGAAGACCTCTATCACAATAAGCAGAAGGACGGTAAGAAGGCATAATGTCTTCCCAGGATTATCTAGAAGCAGGCCTGGGTCCAGGCGTGTGGGAGGGAGGTGGTGCTTTCAGGAGGAAAGGGGCAGAGGGGACACAGGAGAGACGCAAGCGGCTCACCTCAGCTTCGCATCACTGGAAGCTCCGGAGCATGAAAAGCACCCGAGTAGCACCTTGAGACAACAGGGTCTACCCTGGAAGCCCCCTAGCTGTGGCCTGAAGGGAGGAGAGTAGGGAGGTGCATCATCTCCCCGACAAGGTGTCTCCTCTAACCAGGGGCAATTCTCCGAAGAGGGGGACAGCTGTGAGCAGCTAGCAGCTGAGAGAGGGAATGTCAGCCCCACGAAAGGAATGGGAGTGGGGCGCCACCTGTACCCACTCTAGTTGCCCACCCAAAGCCCAGTCTGCACAAAACTCGTCTCTCAGCCTCGCCACGAGCTCATCAAGGCCACTTTTTATAATGGCCATACCTACCATCATGCAATCCTTTGTGCAGCACTTTCAGAGCCATTATCTCCCGTCATGACCACCATAATCCTGGGAGGTACACAAGGGCAGATATCTGTGTGCCTTTGACATTGAAGTTAAGAGTGATCTGTCCCAAGGAGATATCATTTGAGACTAGAACCTTGTTCCACAGGACTTCACCACCTTTACAGGTCAAAGAGAGATCTAATAGTGAGTCACCATTTTGTCCGTTATGCTTGATGTTGACTGACCACAAGCTCATTGGCATCTGTTTGTTTTTGTCCTCGTGTGCTTGTCAGCTGTGACCCTCAAACAAAGACTTCCGTTTGAGGAAGGACTTACTTGCTCAAGGAATATTTACGTTCCCTGTTGTGTATCGTCAATTCTGGTGTGGGGTTTCTGTTTTCTATTTTGATACCAACTCTTAGTAATAAGAGAAAAATAGTCTATTTTTATAAAATGACTCAGATGTCTCTGGAAACATTTACAATGCTTGGAATGTTTTGTTTTAATAATTTCCTGATCTCTGTGCCATAAGGCATTTTAACATACTAGCCAATATGAAATTCCTCACCGTTGTGGAATTTAAATTTTGCTTTATACTTTCCTTGCATTTGAATTTAATCACAGTCCATTCTCATGTGAGCTGAATTTCTGATAACTCCCTTCCCTGTTGGCTTATGTAGGGGGAGTTATCTGTACTTTTCATCTTACCTCCCCCTCCATTTCCTTCAGCCTCAGAACCTTTTTCATGATCTAATCGTTTCCTGCACTGGTGTCTGGATATTTAGAGTCTGCTCCAAATTCCGCCATAGAATGTTCTTATCTTTGATGAAGTCACCTGCACTAGGACATTTGTTCCAGACCACAGACCACCTTGCTCTGACCTCATGATCTTGTAGTATAAAAGGACATGGGTCCTTACAATTGTTCGTATCCTTTGACCTAGCAATTGCACTTCTTACATCTGTTCTAGAGAAATCGTTGCAGATATGCCCAAAGATTTCATCCTAAGGATGTTTCTCCCTGTGATCTTTTTTACAAGGAAGTAAGTTGTTCAGAGACTGCTCAGCTTCCAATAAAAGAGAAATAGTAATTTAAAATATATCCATATGATAAAATGAGACATATCTCAAACTTGAATTGTATATCAGAATCCTCCAGAAGGCTTGTGAAATAAAACAGATTTAGTGCCTCATCCTCAGAGTTTCTGGTTAAGTAAATCTAGGACGAGGTCTGGGGATTAGCATTTCTGCCAGGTATCCAGGTGATACTGCCAGCCCATAGGCCATAGCTTGGGAACCATTGCTAAACAAGAATATGGAATGACATATTAGTCTGAGAAGGCAATTTATTTGACCAAATGTATTTGAAACCCAGTTTTGTAACTCAACACCCATATTGGAGCTGTGCTTGTGAGGAAACGGGCCGCCCTGTGCGCTGTGGGAGAGGCCCCCAGGATATGGTTTATGGTAGGCAGAGCCTGGAGTTCCTGGGCGCTGCCCTCTTGGACTCCATCCTGGCCAAGCCTCTGGCTTTATCTGGTGATAATGTAGCTTGTTTGCTCAGCCTGCCCTGTACTCAGGAGTGGATGTGTCTTACTGCCCTTCCTTCAATCTTTGGGCCTCTCACTATAAAAGAAAGAAAGGAGGAAGAAGGGGAGGAAGCTGGATCAAACATTTATTTCAAAGAACAAGCCACGGAAAATTCCAAGAGCCAAAAAAAGAAGAAGAAGAAGAAGAAGAAGAAGAAGAAGAAGAAGAAGAAGAAGAAGAGAAAAAAGAAAAACTGAAAAGAAACCCAGGAAATAATTAGTACATTTTAGAAGGAGATATCCTCATGAAAGGAGGGAACTACAACTCATGAGACAGAGATGAATAAAAACCAGGGTCATTTTATAAATTCTATGTCATTTCCATTTAAGGGACTTATAATTAATACCTAAGTGAAAACAACTATGGTAGAAAGGAACCTACACCATGCAATTTTATAAAAGATACAGTTGACTTTATAGGTTCTCTAGCAAATAATTAAAAAGATAACTAACCCAGGAATCCTATCTTTTAAAAAAAATATTGACATGTACTTTACATGCCACAAAATTTACTCTTTATTTGCCAATGATACACCAGACAAGGGTTTAATCTCCAAAATATATAAAGAACACATGCGACTCAACACCAGGAAGACAAACAATCCAATTAAAAAATGGGCATATTAAAACCACAATGAAATACCTCCTCACACCCGTCAGACTGGTTATTATCAATAAATGAACAAACAATAAGTGCCAGCAAGGATATGGAGAAAAGGGAACCCTAGCGCATTGTTGGTGGGAATGCAGACTCGTGCAGCCACTGTGAAAAACAGTATAGAATTTCCCCAAAAAACTGAAAAAGGAACTGTCTTTTGACCCAGTGATTTCACCACTAGGCTACTAGGACTGTATCTGAACAATCCTGAAACAGCTGTTGAAAAGAACCTATGCACCCCTATGTTCATAGCAGTGCTATTTACAAAAGCCAAGTGCTGGAAACAGCCTAAGTGCCCATCCGTGGATGATTGGATCAAAAAAGTGTGGTACATTCACACAATGGAATACTATGCAGCAGAAAGAAAGAAAGAACTCCTGCCTCTCTAGACAGCATGGATGGAACTGGAGAGTATTATTCTAAGTGAAATAAGCCAGTCAATGAAAGACAAATACCGTATGATCTCACCTATAAGAGGAGCCCAATGAAAAAAATAAACTAGCGAGCAAAATAGAACCAGGGGCATGGGAGCAAGGAACAGACTGACAGTGACAAGCGAGGGGAGGGAGTGGGGCTAATGGTAGGAAGAAGAGGAAGGGACTAGTTAAGAAACATGTATGAATGATCCATGGACATGGACAACAGTATGGGCACTGACTGTGGGAGTAGGGGTGGAGGGCAAAGAGGGAAAATGTAATAGAACAACAAGAAAAACATAAAGTGTAAAATTCAGTGGTTTGTAGTATATTTATAAAGTTGTGCAACTATTACCACTTTGTAATTCCAGAACATTTTTGTTACCCTAAAACGAACCCTGAACCTATTAATACTCGTTTCCCATTCCCCTCCCCTGAACCCCTAATAATGACTAATCTTTTTTCTCTCTCTATGGGTTTGCCAACTATGTATATTTCATATAAGTGGGATCATAAATATGTATTCTTTAGTGTCTGGCTTCTTTCCCCGAGCATAAAAATTCATCCGCATTGTAACATGTATCAGTTCTTCATTGTTTGTTTGTTTTCTTCATTGCTTTTTATGGCTGATAATATTTCCTTGTCTGGGACAAACCACGTTTTGTTTATCTAGGAATGTGATAAGGCAGAAGTGGTTAATGATTCATTTGCTAGGTGATCAATGATATTTACAATTTAGTGTAAAAAATATTATGTTGAGCTATATTTAAACAATATAGCCTGCTTTGGGCCAGCCCTCCAGGGTACCCACCTAACCACTCAGTAAGGGCCATTTAGTCATTTCAGCTGAAAGAATTTACCTGTTGGGAAAGTGTGTGATGCACTGTGTCTACAAAGCTTTATGCTTTCAAATTAAGCAGATTGCTAACCTGTGAGACTAACACAGCCAGTTTTTAAGTGTAAAATGTCACTCAAGTATATTCAGATATTGAGATAGTCAGGGAATTGAATGTTAAGTATTCTAGTAGAACCTAATAAGACATACAGATGGCAAATGAGCATATGAAAACATACTGCACATCATGTCATTAGGAAACCCAAATTAAAACAACAACAAGATACCACTACATACCTATCAGAAGGTCCAAAATATGAGACACTGACAACACCAAATGTTGGCAAGGATGCAGAGCAATGGAAACTCACATTAATTGCTTCTGGGAATGTATAATGGTGTCAGGGTCCTCCCAGAATGTGGTGGGGTATGGAGCCCATGCGGGCCAGGCCAAGTCTGTAAGACCTGACCAGAAAACCAGGAAGTCTGGGTGCATACAAGCCCCTATGCTGTGATCAGAGGACCCCTGTGAAAATTTGGCCATGAGATACAATCTTTGAAGCTAGCAAACTTCTTTGACTTTTCATTAACCCACATGTAACCTTACCCTCCCTATTTTTAATGAGCCACCGGGAGTCTTTGGTGTCTCCTTGTCTAGCTGACCATGTCCTGGGGCAAGACCTCCGAGTTCCTTCTGTTGATTGTATAAACATAGTCACTCCTGTTCTATAGAAAATTCTACTTTCACAATGACATGTACATGCACACCCCCACCGTTGTTACCCAATAGACTTTGGAGAAAGGCGCTCCAGGCATTAGTCCTTCAGACACTAGCCAGCCTTGTCTCCCGAGGCACAAGCTGCCCGGGAATGTTCATTTCATCCACAACACCAAGGGATCTCTGTGGGTCAGGGGTCCTCCACATAATGGTACAGCCAGTTTGGAAGACGGTCTAGAAATTCCTCACAAAACTAAGCATACTTTTACCATAGGCTCCAGCCAGTTGTGTCCCTTGGTATTTGCCTAAAAGAGTTGAAAATTTATACCCAAACAAAACCCTGTACATAGGTGTAAGTTTAAAGCATCTTCATTGGTTGTTTCCAAAACTTAGAAGCAAGAAGATGTCCTTCAATAGACAGATGGATAAATTGTGGGATATCCAGACAGTGAAATATATTATTCAACGATGAAAATAAATTAATTATCAAGTCATGAAAAGACATGGAGGAACAATAAATGCCTACTGTTAAGTGAAAGAAGCCAATCTGAAAAGGCTACAAGTGTAAGATTGCAACTTTTTAGGCATAAGACCTGTTGTTGTTGTTTTTTAAGATTTTTATTTATTATTTTTAGAGAGAGGGGAAGGGAGGGAGGCAGAGAGGGAGAGAGACATCAATGTATGGTTGCCTTTCCCCTGCCTCCAGCTATGGACCTGGCTAGAGACCTGGCTTGCAACTTGGTTATGGGCCCTGGCTGTGAATCGAACCAGCGACCTTTGGGTTTGCAGGCTGGCACTTTTCCACTGAGCCACACTAGCCAGGGCAAGACCTGGTTTCTGGGAATTCTGGTATGATTTTAGCAAGCCCCATTAAATCTGTTATTCCCTCAGTCACTGCTGATGTTAGTAACTACTCCTTGTGTCCTTCAAAGGTATCTGAGCCTGCTGGCAAGATTTTAATAACTTCTCTGTTTTAGTAAGCCTCTCTGCTCTCAGAGCCAACTCCCTGCGAGCCATCAGCAGAGAGTCCCTTCCTTACCCTCCCCCTTAGCCCCTTTAACAACCCCTGCCTTTCTTGTGTTCGCTGCGAACACCGTAGGGTCTTAGCCCACCTATTGCAGCTGGCCAAATAAATCTTTTTAAACTCATGGCCTGTTCTCCTTTTGTTTCTCCTCTCACTCTTGCCTGACCTAACACACTGTATGATATTCTGAAAAAGGCGAAGGTATGGGGACAGTAAAAAGATCAGTAGTTGACAAGGTTTTTAGGGGATAGGTAGGAAATGATTACTAGGTGGAACACGGAGGGTGTTCAGGGCAGTGAAACTATACTAGATGCTACCATAATGGTGGAGAGATGTCATTACACATTTGTCCAAATCCATAGAATGTTCAACACCATGAGTGAATCCTTAATGTAAACTGTGGGCTCTGGATTTTAATGTGTCAATATAGGTTTGTCATTTGTCACAAATGTCCCACTCTGGTGGGGGATGTTGACAGTGAGGGGTTCTGGGGAGGGAGGTAGGTGATATATGGGAAATCTCTGTACCTCCCCCTTGGTTTTGTGGTGAACCTAAAGCTGCTCAAAAAATAGTCTATTTTTTTAAAATCTACTTGAATCTTTGGCACTAAGAATGTGCTTATAAATACCTGCTGATAACCAGGCCATTTTTCCTCCAACCATCTGGTCTCTCAGTAGGACTTGTTTTTCTTTGTTTAAATGCTGTGTCCATGTGTGAGGACTCTAATTGAGAGTTTCAGGACCACTAAATTTAGTCCAGGGCTGTGGAATCAAGTTCTCATGTGCCATTCAACTGCCTCACTGGAGAATCAGGGAGTTGTCTTAGGTCACAGGAGGCAAACACATGGCCTGGCACCTTGTTGCTACCCGGCTCGCTTAACTGTTAAGGAGCAGTTACATTTACACAGTCCTAACATGACATTTGGCCCTTTGAAGGCAACCGCGAGGCTAATGTAGCCCCGGTGAAAATGAGTTCGACACCCTTGTCTTAGGTCATTTCTGATGTCCCTTGCAGCTCTACTAGTCTATGAGCTGGCTGGGGTCGGACAAAAGGCAATGTATAAGTTTGGCTCCAAAAATGTGACTCATATGTATCTTTTTCCGCCCCAGGGACTATATCAAAACCAGTAACCACATTTTTCAAATAAAAACAAAGGACTTTCCTTATGTTTCAGGGGTTGTCTGGGTTTCCCACTACCACATATGCTCCATATAGAAAATTTGGAAAGTTTATAAATACATTTTAAAAATGCTCACGGCTTCTCAAAACCACAAAAATATTCTGGTGGTTTTCCTTCCAATCTTTTTTAAATTGTTTGTTTCCAAGTCTATCTTCATCCCTAGACTGTGAATGCCATGTATTTTATTCTTACTTATCTTCCCAGAGCCTGGAATTTAGGAGCTATTTATTAATTTTTTTAATTTAATGAATCAATTAAGTTTGCAAGGCAAACTATTTTTAATTCCATATTTCTATCATTTATGGGACCACCAGGGCAAAGTGATTAAAAACAGTTGCTTCATGTCAAGAATCAACCTTAGTTGGGGGCACTGATCACATGCTGAATTTTGAAGAGGTGGCCGTGTGGAAGATCATTGTTAAAGATTTGGGGGTGGGAGGCGGACAGGGTTGTTGAGCCCACTGTAGTTGTCTAAGAAAAGCCCGGCCTCAGGATTCACAGCCTTTGTGTATTCACAGAGAAGGTGGCATTCGTTGAGTACTCAAACTTTATAAACTCCTATGACAACTTTCCCTTCTTTTTGACAACTTGAGTGTTTTAAAGCAGCTTTAGTTTCCAAGACAAAGTTGAGATGAAGGTACAGAGCTTTCCCACCCACTTCCTGTCCCCCCCCCACACACACACACAAGCGTAGCCTCCTGGATCATCAACATCAGTCCTCAAGAGTCACACATGGTTAGCAAGTGTGAGCCTACGCTGCTACACATCATAATCACCCCAAGTCCGGAGTTCATCTTAGGAGGCTCAGCTCTTGTATCATTTCATGTGCTGTGCTCAGTTGCAACCGTTGGAAAACCCCTGGGTGGTTTAAACCAACAGGACTTTATTTTCTCCCAGAACAGGAAGTTTGGAGCTAGGCATTTTCATTGTTCCACCCTTTCATGGCTGTGCCCATGCCCTGGGGCTCTTGGTCTTTCCCTTGCTTTCCACGCTCCCAGCATCACTTCTGCTTTCAACACAAGAGGAATAGCAAAAGAGAAAGGCCGCAGTAGCTGGCTCAGTCAGTCCCAATAAGACTTCTGCTTAGTGCTCATGGCCCAGAATCAGGTGACAGGGCTCTTCCTGGCTACCGGAAGGCCTGGGAAACAGAGCTGTGAATGCTGATACTGTGAACGAAATTGAGGTTACGTTAGCATGGGAAAGGGGTGAATGGATCTTGGCATGCAAGTTTCCTCAGCCTCACCGCACAGATGGGAAAACCGGGTCTCAGAGGAGCGGGTGTGGTGACGTGGCATGGTGGACACTGAATTTGAATCTTGCTCTTGTGTCTCAAAGCCTGTGGCAAGAATTGCAATCCAATCAGCACTGCACGTTGAACATCTGCTAAGGTTCCGGGACCTGCAATGCCGGGGAACAACTGGGGACAGGTCGAGTTGGGACCCTGTGGAAGATAGGAAGTCTCTCTGGTTTCCTCTGCCCGAGGTGGCCTGTGGGTTTCTGGGGTGTGTGCGCGCATGCATGTGTGTGCATGTTGAAATTTTTATTGATTTATCTGAGAGAGCCAGAGAGAGATCAGTTTGTTGCTCCACTTATTTATGAATTCAGTGGTTGACCCTTGTACGTGTCTCTTCCAGGAATCCAACCCACTATGCAGGGGCATCGGGACGATGCTCTATAAACAACAGAGCTCCCTGGCCAGGGCCGCTCCTGCTTTTCTTCATTGCAACATTCTAAAGGGGACAGGCTCAGGCTCGCAACGTGGGCGGAGGAACTGTGGCCAGCTGTGGCCAGTCACACCTCTCAAAACCTCAGCGGACAGCAGAACATTGATACCAGTCTTGCTGCAGGCAGCTGGGTGGAGGGATGTCCACCTTTGCCCCTGGGTGCATGGCTAAAGCTTAGTTTTGGAGCAGAAGTCCCTCAAGATCTCTTCTTTCAAGCATCAGAAGGGTTTTCCTTTGGTTGCTGCAACTTTTCATGACAACTTTTGGGGAGTTAGAAGGGAACTGCAGAAATCAACACCCAGAAAACCCACTTCCACTGTGCTTTGGACAAAATGTATTGCCTATGGCCCTGGGACAAAATGCTTGGACATTGCAAAAAGCAGTGCTGACTGCCTGTCCTTTCAAAGTCACACCCAGCACTGTCTACTAAGCCGAGGGCATTTAATTGTGAATGGAAATGCATCTTTGTTGGAGTTCCTTCTTACCATCCATTAGGATCCCGCCTCTACCAAGTTGGATGTTCACATGTAGCTTGATCCATTACAAAGGTCTCTTTTGTCCACCGCTGGAGTTGCAAACGATTTGTTTGGTTTAATAAGAAAAAAAGGGGGGGAAAAAAGGATAACCTCAAAGGTTACAGTTTTATTGCCTTGTAAGACATTGAACAGTTCTGTATTGACCTTTGTTACCATATGAGTATTTTAACCCTTCTTGAACACATTTAGCATTCTTTTTAAACTATATATCTCAGTCTCTCCTATATGCTTGTTTCTCCATTAATGAATTAAACGTCTTTGATACATGCTCACCATATATCAGTATAGAGGTTGTGTTTCTAGCTGTTTGAAGTTTGCCAGCACAGTGGTAGCAATGTGGACATCATAAAAGTGCAAAGAGGAAAACCCCTCAGGGAGTATCTGTGCTGTTTAACTTGATCCTTGCCTTCAGCGGTTCATAAACACGGTCTAGAAGCTGCTCCTCACAGTGTGTTGATACTGAATTCCAGAGAAAATCAAAATAAACAAAACCATGCAAAATGAGAAAGCCCTATGCAAACAACTGGGTGAACACAGAGATTGCCGTTTAGAAATGAGATGGAATTTGGTGGTGGTAGCTTCCCTCATAACATCCTTCTTGAGTCTGAGCTCTGTCTCTCCACGGGTACTTGCTTTCTGTCTAAGCCTTAAGCCCATTTTCAAAGCCATGTGCATTGGATGGAATTTCTCATGCAAAGAAAAACAAGCCACATAGGCATATTTTATCCCAATCTCCCCAGCCATCTTTTCTCCAGGGGAGAGGTCACACCTTAGAAAGACAGAAGCCAGGAACTTCTTTAATAGATACCAACCTCAGTCTTTTTTTATTTTATTTTTTTTAATATCATGTAGTTCTTTTTCTTTCTTTCTTTTTTATATTTTTAAAGATTTATTTATATTTCTTAGAGAGAGGGGATGGGAGAGAGACAGAGAGGGAGAGACATATCAATGTATGGTTGCCTTGCACTTGCCTCCAGCTAAGGACCTGGCTGGAGACCTGGCTTGCAACCTGGTTATGTGCCCTGGCTGGGCATCGAACCAGCAACCTTTGGGTTCACAGGCCGGCACCTTATCCACTGTGCCACCAGCCAGGGCTCCAACCTCAGTCTTTACTTGTCCCATTTGGTGCGTCCAGTCTACAAATAGAGACTGAGTTCTAGGTCCTAGAAACCATTGCTTGGAATCTAATGGTAAAGAATTACAATTGTATTTGTTTATTTTAATCATCTCGGTAGTGCAACCGACAGTGTCTGGAGAAGAGTATTTGAGAAATAGACAAGTTATGTACTGCTAATTATCATGTATGTGTGTATAAAAGAGGGTTCTTGTTTGAGGTTACCCTTACTTTGGGCACTTCTCCTGAAACTTTGTTTAAACAGAGCTTATTCGAGATCCCATGTGCTTTGTTGGTAAATCTGTTATAAAAATAGGAATTGCCTAGACCACACCATCACATGCTGTCCCTGACCGCATGTTTCCACTAGGGCAGTTGCATGTGGGGTGGTTCGAAGTGTCAGAACAATTGGATTAACTCCAGGAATGATGTTGTTCCCAGAAAAAGACTGAACCTCTGAGAATTCCAGGATGATTTCCACCAAATGGACCACAGGAAAGAGCTCCAGCATAATCCATGGCAGAATTCTGTCATGTGTGCTATATGCAATTCACAAATACCTATAAATAGCAAACCTGCATGACAATTTTGTCACTTATGTCTACAATCCTTTTATTATCTCTGTCACATTCTAGATCTTCAAATAATTCACCTTTCACTCAAATTAAAATACTTGAACTATATACATGATGACATTTATTATTTGTATTGCTTAATTTAAATAATGTTATGTATTATGTTTTATTCTTAGATGACAATTGGTAGGAAGTCCCATATGTATCAGAAAATCTTTGAATTGTGCCTGTTGTCCCACCAATGGATGATTTTATTTTAAATAGATATTAGGTTGATATGACATCACACCTTCCAGAGGGCTGTCACTCAGTGCTGATGAGGACCAGTTTTTTCTGTTAGGAGCTCGGAAATCAAGCCTTCAGTAATTATGTTAGCCCCTTATTCATTGATCAATGGTATTCAGGATTCAAATTCTGACCTTTGGTCTTTTGTGCTCACACCATTCTCTTGCCCTCAAAGGTGGGTTAGAGGGCTCAGGCTAAGTTTTCTCAGTTCCTAAAGATATCTCTTGTTCCAATAAAGAGGCTAAAAAATATTTACAAATACTATTGTTGATACACTTTGGAAATATTTGGAAAATCAAACCATAAGTGTGTCAAATGATTCTCACCAAAACATCTGCCTCTTTTTTTTTTAAGTTTAATTTTATTGTTGTTGTATTACATCCATCTTAACATCTGCCTCTTAAGGTAATATTCCCATATATCTGTGGAATGCTTCCTTCTTTTGTCTAAAGACATAAGATTTTCCTGTTTCTTAGGCTTATTATTATTTTTTAATTGAAATGACCAGGTTAGTTCTTTTGTTTACTTTACTGATGTAGAATGTAATCATTATGTTCCCAATATTCTTTTTCTTTGGGGGGGCAGTATTCTCTTTAGCACATTCATGGGTTAAGATATCATTGTGATTTGTTACATATCCCCCAAGGTATAGTATTCTGAAAAATAAAAATCTGGTTTCAAAAACAGCTTTTGGCTATGTTTTTCTTTAAGTGGGAGAATTAATTACAGAATAATCTTTGGCACAAAGATTATTTGTGACTCCTTTTGCAATGTCACTCGTTATGTGATTCAATCAAGACAAATAATGGTCTGCATCTTTTTTTCCATAGCCACCTCCCATGCAGAATAAAGTCACCAAGAGCTATTAGATCGAAATGAACCAGGAGGGAGGCAAGTTTTTGGAGCTCTTCCCACTCACCAGAATCTCCTAGAAGCCTTTCTTTCCTAGTGCTGTAAGATGAAAAGGTAGAAACCAAACAAAACACTTCGTGTTATTGCTGAAGCCTTCTCCATTCTAATTGAGTTTGTAGTGCAATGAATTCCTTGAATTTTCTTTAAATTTTCTAAAGAAGCATTAGAGCTTGTCATTTAATTCAGAAACCTGGAACAAGAGTCCTTTATAAGCTTTCACCCACTTAAAAGGTTCACCCGCCTTTCTGTCTGTTGGGTTTCTTAGACTCCATATTTCTTAGGATATTTGCTTTCACTCGCTAATTCTTTGGATCTATACAGATTCATGGGAGTGTTCTTTCATTGTGAAGCTTGCACAAAGTATATGAGGGTTGTCCCAAAAGTGTCCAGCTATGTACTATGAAAAAGAGACATTTCTTGAAGAGGATACAAGGTACAAGCAACATTGTACATAGGACAATGATGCCCCAATTCTTTTCAAAGTAGGCACCTGGGGACTGCACACAGTTCCCCCAACAGCCATCAGCTGCCCTATCGTATTTTCCTAAATCTCATTAATGGTCTGAAATCTCTTCCCTTTCAAAAGTGATTTTTAGTTTTGGGAAAAGCCAAAACTCTCAGGGTACTCAATCTGGGCGGTAGGGAGCTGAGTCATGTGGGTGATGTGATGTTTCACCAAAAAATTCTGCATGAGGTGAGATGCATGAGTGGGCATGTTGTTATGATAGAGCTGCCAATCACCAGTTGCCCACAGCTGCGGCCTTATGAATCATCTGAATGGTTTCTGCAGAGGAATGTTCAAGCTCAATGCAAAATTGGATGCAGATCCATTGCTCTGCCATTTTGAACGCAACATTCACGCAGTACACATGCTCACTCAATGGCATCCGCTGCCCCCACCGACTAGTACAGTGAAGTCGTCATTGTTCACACATGTGCACTCCGGTCCACTCTCCTTGGCTGCCAGGTTACAATGATGCTGTGCGAACCATTCTCATTCTGTTAACAATGGCTGGACCCTTTCCGGACAGACCTTTTATTTTTTTGTTTTTCATTTTCTAAAATGATCAAAGACATAGGCTGCATTCAGAGTTGTGTACTGAACCCACTTCTCTATGAGTTAGCTCCTCTCATGCTGTAACCTCCAAGAGGGCCGGCGAAACGTGATCAGAAGATTAGAAGGGTCAACCTGGTGCAAACAGACATCATGTAACTCATCCTGAGCTAAACAGAAGTGGCTGTCTCGTTGTGCATGTCCCTGCCTTGGTCCAGCAGTGCTGTGAATTGAACATGCAGGGGCTCTGCATGTTACTTCTGCTGTGGGGGACCCTGAAGGGCAAATCCAAGTGCTTAGAGTTTTGAACTCCCCTTGCTTATAGCAAAACCTGCTTGTCAGTATTTGAAGCTGCTGTTTCTCTTTCAGTCAACTTTCTTCAAAGCCTCAAGTCACTGAAAACAAGTAAAGATTTGCCAACTTATGTACCTTCTTTGTTTCTTTTCAGTTTTATGAGTTGGCAATTTACAGGCCTTGATAACATTGCAGATTTGCTCACTTAGAGCTCTTCTTTCCCCCTTCCCCCTTTGTTTCCTTTCCTCAGGGACACTGCTTTTATTGTTAGGCCACCCAGGGACATCCTTGACCCTGCAGGGTTGTGACATGAGCTTGAGTTTTGGGGAGCACTACCCCATTTTTAGAGAAAGGCTGCAGAAAGGTCAGGGCCAAGGAGGTGCAGGGGCCAGAGCTCCGGACGCTTGTGGGAGCTCTTCAGCTGGGCTCCAGCTGCTGCTTTCCTTTCCCCTCCCCCGCCCCCCTTCCTCCTTCCTCCTCTTCTGACAAAGCCTTTGTGTTCCAAGGCCCCTTTCAAAGGCACCCCAGAACGCAAATCCTTCCTTCCATCCGGTGCACAGGCCAAGCCTCTTGCCAGGTGTGGGGACAGCCTTCCGAATCCCACCGCCATTGCCACTGGGGTCCAGACTCCCACCTCCCACCGGCACCGAGAATGGTTCGGAGTCAATGGTACTTGTGTGGAGCTCAAGGGCTGTTCCAGGAGAGATTATGTTTCAGGTGTTTCTTACTGAACTGTTCCCCTGATAAAATCTTTTGGCAGAAATAAATTAAATTAATTTTATTAATTTATCACAAGAGGATATTCCAGTTAATAAACATACTCTGTGTCTGCAATCCGTCGTATGAACAATTAGGTGACAGTTTACCGAAGCCACAAAAGAAGAAACCCAAGACAAAATCCTATGTCTGTTGTTTTAAGCTTCTGCTACTAAAGGGAAGAAGAAACAAATCAGTTGTTTGGAAAATGTTAATTTTGCAGAGAAATTCTTACAGCTAAGGCCAGTTAGGTTAATGGACAGGTAAGTACATGGTGACAGTGGCAGGGAATCGATGCCGATTGTGCCTAATGTGAAAAGAAACTGCAAAATAAAAGTAAGCTCAGAATATCTCACAAAAAGAAGGATGATGCATACCCAGGAAGTGTACGTGCATTTTACATATTATGAAGATACAGTCTACATTTAAAACAGTTTGTGGGCTGTGCATGGAATTTCTCCATGAAAAAAAAAAAATCTAACTTGTAGCAATAATATATCCAAACCAAAGGGCTAAAAAACTTTGCCGCAAGCCCATATTACCATCATTATTACTAGAATCAAAGCATATAGTTTAGGAGGTTTCAGTGAAATGAACTGGCCAGAAAACATTCCTTTGAAAAAACTACTACTTATGCTTCCAAACTCTTGCTATGCCTGTGGTCAGGCTTTGGAGCTAAAGTAAATAAATGCAAGATGAGGGTCCATTAAAGGAATTCAAACAAATACGAAACTTAGCTACTTAAAACTGACACAGGAAGTTGATGGTTTCACATTCACAAACTAAACAACCTTAGGAAATGAGAATGTATTCTAGACCGAAAGTGAACATAAGAAAACATTTGCAGAACACTCAGAACGGTTCCCAGCATGGAGCTCTGGTCTCCCTTAAAGCTGCCATCAGAAACGCAGGAAATCTGGAAGCCTCTTCCACATCTAATTTGCAGCGTGACTATACGGGAGAACGTCGCCTTGGGCTGTTCACGCAGGACTTGAACATCAGGTGGGCGAACTATGGCCCCTGACAGAAATCCTGCCTGCGGCCTGGTTTTGTACAGCCTGAGATCTGAGAATGGGTTTTACTTTTCTCATGGCGAAAAACAACATCAAAAGGAAGATCTTTTGTGACCTGCGAACATTAATCGAAATTCTAAGTTCGGTGTAGGGTGTACAGGCCCAAAGGCTGTTCGGAACGCAGCCCACCCAACTTCACATATTGTACGCAGCCGCCTTTGAACTACAAGGGCAGAGCTGAATCCTTTCCACAGAGACCCTGCAAAGCCAAAAATATTTACTATCTAGCTCTTGTCAGGAAACATTTACCAGCTCTTTGTCTAGTATGCAAAGATCAGCTTACTCTGAAAGTAAAAGTACAAACAAGACAAAATAAAACCAAACCTCCGGAGAAAGAAATGCCCTGTTCACCAGCTGACGTTTTTATGCCGGACTTGAACCTCTCCTGCGTGTCCCCGCACTTTCGTGACAACTCATATTAAAGAGAGCTACCCTCCCCGCAAAAGCCTTGTCCTTCCATCTGCCCTGTGATCAGCGGAAAGCTCAGGTGTGGTTTGAAACGCGATGGAAAAGCTGAAAGTGGTTCTTATTTAGCTGGTTTAGGTTACCTGAGTTATGCAAGGCCTACATTGTTGAAATATCTGTGCAAATGAAAAACAAATGTACGTAGCAAGGGAGCAGTCAGCTTTCAAAGGAGAGAGGAATGTTCTTTTCGATGGAGCCCCCTTCGGGGATGAGCTCCCTGGTGCTAAGTGGGGGGAGGAAAATGGAGGAGCTGTTGTGAGTCTCAGCGGGACCTCCAATCGCCCACCAGAGTGGGAACCTGGATTGATGGTGGACTTTGGCAAAACTTCGGGTGGCTTTACAGCACTGCTACTGTGGAGGTCAATGGGCATTTTGGTAATTAACTGCCATGTAAGTGCACAGTGTTAACAGAGGCATAACTTTGGAGAGTATCCCCGTGATATGTTTTTTGATTCTTCTGAGTTCTGATGAAAAGTAGCATCAAGGCATCAGAAATGCCAGAGGTCGATATGACCAATTACGAAGCTTTGCTATTCCCAGTGGGGGTCCCATGGGCCAGCAGCATCAGAATCTTCTAGAAGCTGGTTAGAAATGCACACTCTCAGCCCTACCCCTCCCAGATCTGCAGGGTCGGAACCTGCATTTTAGCAGGACTGCTGGATCATCAGAATGCGCTTTAATTGTCTGAATCACTAACCGCTACCGCAGACATTGCAAAAGACGGAGGGTCTTAGAGATCCAGTTTCAGATTCAATTCGCTGGAAACCTTGGATGAATTCCTCACCATCCTCTTGCCTCAGTCACCTTCTCTCTCTCTAACGTGGAGCCAAAATTACTCTCCGCACGTTTTCAACAAAACTCTCGCTGTCACATAAGGTAATGAATGTGAACCTGCTTCCAAGAGTATTCAACTATTCTACAATGATAAGACGGTGATGGCTGACATCTATGGAACCTTAACCGTGCTTCCTGCTCTGTGCTGATTTCTAAAGATGAAACTTGCGGTTCAATCTCACAAAAACTGTTGGAGGAGAGCAGAGATAGCAATCTTCCCTTCTACAGGCACAAGCTGAGACATCAAGCACCTAGCCCAAGGTTACACATCTTGTTAGTCCCAGAAGAGGAATGTGAGCTTCCAGGCTATGTTCTCACTCCTGAACTATGCTGCCTCTAAAATATAATATTGAAAGTGGGAACAGACGAAATGATCACAGATGACAGTCTAAAAACCACCGAACCGTGAGAACAGAAGCATGACCTCTTTTAAACTTTTTTTAACATATGAAAAGGGAAGAAAACTTTTTAAAATTCCCCGGAGATGAATGGCTTGAAGTCCCAGAGCACACAAAGCAATTTAAATGTATTGTCAAAAATGGTGGCCAACCGGTTTCCTCTGGGTTCTGCTTCTAGTGGGCGACAAGTGTGAAGCCCATGGCTAGTACACACAAGCCTGCCATGAGATTTCCCAAGCTGCAATCCGGTGAGACTCATTGCATCTCTTCCTTTCAAAAATAAGTCAGTGGAGTCACAAGGAAGGTCAAGTCCGAAGAGCAGAAGTTTACACAGCTGACCCAAACCTGACAATTTGTTTCTAAAACGTTGCAGGCATAAAGATATCTCGTACATTCCGGGCCCTTTGGCAGCAGAAACGTAAAGCTTTCAAGGCGTTCGAAACCAACGTGCTCTAATTCGGAGACCTCTTGAAAATCCCCGACCTTCTTGGCTTTCAGCTAATGTTTAGAGCTTGTTACCCTGCGTGGGAAACTGTGCTAAGAGCTTTCCAAACACTGACTCAAATGTTAACCTTCCCCCTAACCCTTTTTGTCAGGTGTTATTATTGTTCTAGATTCTGATTTGGCTTAAGTGGATTCTGGTTTCACCGAGGAGGTGCAGAGAGGCCGACTCTCCTAAGACCCCACAGGTAGCGTTGGGTAGAACTGGGTTTCCAACTGCAGCAGGGGCGCCCACACTCTGCTTTAATGACCCCCTGCAGAGCCTGCAAGAAAAGCTGCCCCTCGGGGACCTGTTTTCGTTTTTTCAACTCTGACTTCAATATGATTAAAAACGGTTTTTTTCCCACATAGAATCTGGAGGCCGCATTGGTAAAACATTGGGTCTTCCTTCTAATAAAGGGCATTTTCATAGCTGTGGAGAGTTCATGCCATTAAACAGCATGTGGACTAAATCATTGCACCCACATTTTTAGTCCCATTCGCTAGTGAGGTCGGGGCGGGGCGGGGTGGTGCCTTTGTTCTCCAGGGGATGTTTGGCGCACCCAATGGCTGGAGACATTGTTGATCGCCATGATGCAGGAAGGCTTGGGGGAGGGGTGCCCTACCAGCCTCCAGTGGGAAGAGGCCAGGCTGCTGCCAAACATGCCCAAGGCACAGGGCAACTCTGCCACACAGTCATCCGGCTCCAGCTGTCAGAAGAGCTGAGACTGAGAAACCCTGTTCTATGGGAACATGGGTCGTTAGCATTTATTGGATACTAGTTAAGAATGTACATACACGATGATCACAGACTGCAGGAGAGGGTGCTAGATGTTAGATGTGACAGACGAGTGGACGAATAGTCACCAAACCATGAGAAACATGCTGGAATGACAATTTTGTGAGGTGCTTCAAGGTAGCAGGGAGGGACAAACGCCACCACCTTCACAGTGACGCCAGGGCTGAGTCACGGAGACTGGCAAGCCCACTGGCAGATAAGACCCTGGGGGACAGAGAGAGCAGCATGGGGCTTGAGTTTTGTTTTCCTTTGTGGCTGGCTTCTAGGCATCTGGTTTAGCTCCAGCATGCCTCACGCATGACCTGCCTTCTGTCCCAACCTCTAAGCATTGCCTTTCTCACCCTTAAGGAGACCAATGGAAACTTCCAGAAGACCCAATTGCAAGCTGAAGTGGAATCGCGAACGTGTCCATTGCAGAAAAGCTCTAGGCAAGGTAAAAGGCTCAGCAGAATGTGATCAAAAGTAAGTGAACTGTCAGACTGCCAGATCCCAGATTAAGATAGACTATTCTGACTGCGTAAAGTGGCGGGGGATGTCAAAGCTGATTTATCTGGGACCATTAAAAGCTTCGAGGGAGCAAAACAGAGCATTGAGGTACAGGGCTCATCCGTAATAACGGGAGAAGCCTCGCCATTCCTCCGGTTAGTTTGAGAGCAAATGGATGAGAAGATGAAATCTTCTGGTGCTAACCGTTCTCCATTATTCCATTTGTTTCTCACCCTCCAAAGGGAAGAGGTCAAGCCAAAGGGGTTTAGAGGCTAAGCTGCAAATGGAACACGGACAGGCACGTGGCTAACCTGCCCGCGTGTCGCTACGTTGACCTGCTTTAACCGCTGCAAAGACAGCGTCCCCTTCAGCACAAGTTTACGTCTACAGGCAGAAGTCTTGGGGTTGCAAATTTGCAAATTTCTTACTTTTTGCAAAAGCAGGGGAGAGGTCATTGGCCACATGGGTCTCCCTCACACCGACAGGGTCCTTGGAACCTTCCTTCCCCAAGGTTACTCTCGAAGCTGCAACGGTGACGGAGTGTGTGCCTCTGGGGGCAGGGGGAGCTCCTCCGAATCAAATTGAATTTGTCACGTTCATGAAACCCAGTGTTGCTGTTTTGAGGGTTGGGATGAACGGGTTTGGTGAAGATGCTGGGAGAGAGAAGGCATGGCCATCCATTCTCCACATGGCCCTCACTGCTGGGAATGCGGGTCACTGTAGTTTATGTTCAGTTTGCACAAACAGGGACTTGTGCTGACAGATTGCTGATGAGTCGGTTTCGCATTGAAGCAGTGTTTCCGCATGGAAAACAGCTTCTACTTTGTGGGCCAAGAATGCATGAAAACCTCGTGCTGGAAAGCCCTGCTGCCTTCTCCTGGGGTTAGTTCTGCATCTCTCAGGGAACGTGTGGTGGGCTCCGGAGACCCGCGGCGCCATCGCTAGTAATGTGTCCGGGAAACAGAGTCACAAGGCAACGCAAACCAGTTCCGGACATCTCATTCTATAAACGCAGATTTACAGCCCGTCTGCTTTTAATTTAGGGCATGCTTGCTTCCAGGTATGAGGGGACGGCTTTCAAACGAGACCCTTTTACTCCCAGAAATCTCTGCAAGTTCTTGGATTGGCTGGCAGTGAGGCAATGTGAGGACCCACCAAACCAGCACATCGGACCCCTCTACATGCTGCCAACAAGCTGCCCTCCCGAGCTAGGAGAGACAGCCTGGCCTCGCCAAGTGTCCCAGCCTTCCAGGCCCACGGTGTCCTTTGCCATCCAAAGGACAGAGCTCAGGGGTCACACACTCGGTAGGAAGTCTTGCACACATCCTAAATTCCTGAGAACTCCAGTGTGTGACTTCCCTCCTCTCCTGACTCCTGACTCCAGCACCAGGCCCAGACCCTGGGGGTCCTTCTCATTTTAGGTCATTTTTAGGTTTCTGGAAACATTTGACCTGGCCAGCCACCATTCCCGTCCCACACAGACCTTTGTCCTAGCTTGTCATTTCCTCTGAGTCCTAGAGTTCCCAAATGCTTGATTTTGGAACGCTGAGGGACAGAAGAGGAAACGACTCAAAGCTGATTACCCAGACAAACTACCTCCTTTGCCTCACCCTCCACTTTGGACCTCCCATGGGCACCATTTTCTTTATCTGGGACTACACCTCTAGCCACGTGGAGTCCGGGCCCAGATTCTGAAATGACAGGCTTTCTTTAACTGCTTTATTTGTTCCCTCATCTTGATCACATCCTCAGAGAAAGGAAAGACCACCACCAACAATCCTTCTATCCCTTCCCAGATGAAGCCCCAGGGACCAGCAGACACTTATTAAAGAAATGAAAGAAGACTAAATGATTGAAGAGTGGATTTAGAATTCATTTCTTTGAGGATAATTAATTGAGCTACTAGTTGGTGCCAGGCACTGAGATGTGGACTTGACAAAAATGAAACAGACCTGCCAACATTTGCCCTCATGAGCTCTAATTGAAATGGGAAGATAAGACACATATACAAATTTCTTTAGTCAAAGAGACTTTGGAGGTTGCACGACGGAAGCCTAGACATATCCTGGCAAATCTGGGCAGAACAGATGGGGAAGGACATTCTTAGATCAGAAATCTGTGGACTAATCAGAATCCTTCTTACCACACATAGGGATTTCTCTTGGGTTATTAAAATAACACTAATAATCCTTTTAAAGCCATACTTTCTAAGTCACCAGCGTTTGTACAAATCCTATATCCTTTGAAAGTGGATATTGAATGGCTATGCTGTACTGTATTAGTCCACCAAATAAATTCCTTTCCCCAAAACAAAAGGCAAATGGCCAAGTTCATAAGAAAGTGAAAACGTCTTTAACAAATCTAACCTTCCACGCACAGAGCAGTAGCTTCTCTGAAATCATAACTTCCCTTTTCTTAAAGTCAGGACATTGTCCTGGTTCATGAGGTGAGAAATATTGACTTAGTGAGCTAACTTTAAGCAACAAAACACAACTCACAGAAGGGAGGCAGTGACCTCTGCTGCTAGACAGAAGGGGTCGGTCAGTGGGACCCTCCGACCCTGCAGGCCTCTGGGAGTAATTAGTGGAATGGCTTCCTTCCTGTGGCAGTTGTGCACCAAGCTGCGATTGCAGCTGGTCTTCATCTCTGGAGGAGGGTGAAAGGAGAGGGCCAGGGATGTGTCCCAGGAAACTCCCAGCCGAAAGGGGGCAGAACGCTCGGGAGTGCAGTTTGATCTAAGGACTTCCAGCAAGTCCTTGTGAGCAGGCCTGGCTAAGAGGGGCCCATGTTTTCTCCTACCTAGATACTGCCTCGGCCCGGTGACTGCAACCTGGCTTCAAGGAGAACGAGCCAGTCCTCCTCGTCTGGGAAGTTTCCTAAATAGACCTTAATTCCTTTTCTGTATGGTTGTAGCAGCTTAAGTGTTCTGTAGACATTTTAAGAAAATACATATTAAGGAAAAAACTAAAAATCAGCCACAAATTAAAACCCATTGTTACCTGCCCTAACTTTTTAGTGTCCTCCTCCAGTCTTATTTGTCTGTGCGATTTTTTTTTTCTTTTGAAACCATTCAGACCATTTTGTATGTACTGCTTCTTTCTTTCTTTCTTTCTTTCTGCTTCTTATTCTTTTCTTTCCTCGGTTAGTAATACCACTGGCTGCTGTCTGAGGAGTCTGATGACATATAAAGAAACAGAGGAGATGGTTAACTGGGGAGACAAGCAGATGCTGGCACGTGGAGTTCAGGGGTGACCATTGCCTGGCACCTCAGAGTCCCCCAAGAGAGCCCAACCTCAGGGCACACGAGTGAATGGGTCTGTGTCAGAGAAGTTTCAGCCCCAAACAGCCACCAGCCATGCCCCAGGCTTTCCTCCACTGGCCTCCGGATGGGGCTGCTCTGGTGGGAGTCAGAGTGCTGCCAGGCCCTTCTCTGCTCACTGTCAGTACAGTCCCCAGTCAGACTTTCCCAGAATTAGAAGAGGCGTGCTCGGAAGAATGGACCAAGACACACTTGACATATTTGGAACCTTCCAGACTTTCCGCAAGAACACATACAAACATTTTCTGAAGTGGTCAGAAAGTTTATTTTTAAAGAGCTAAGATTCACTATTCTGACTTTGTTCCCCATCTTATCATTTAGAATTAAGGGAAAATACGGAGTGTCAACTAAATCTTCTCAAACATAGCCATGCATAAGCAAATCCTTTAAATGTTTAATAACAGAATATGATTAATCAAAATATATTAAATGTTATAAATGCTTAAATCACTAAGAGCTTCAAAGGGCTCCAAAAGTCCACCCTCCCCCTCCTTTTTTTGTCAGCTGGTTACTTATTAAGTACTTCTTTATTGAGAATGGATTTGGAGACATTTTTCCTGTGGTTTTTTGGGTTTTTTTTTTTTTTGCCCTACATAATAATATAATCATTATGCAGGATACACAGGGGTGGGCAAAAGTAGGTCTACAGTTGTGAGTACACAAAACAGTTTATTCTTGTATTACTAGTTATTATTGTATTAGTTCTATTATTTGTCTTATATTGCTATTATTTTAGATCCTTAATTATGATTTATTTTTAAAGTAATAATGGCTGATCATTTGGCATACTTTTGCCCACCCCTCTGTAATAATTATGAGAAAAATATTTGATCAAAGTGTGACTTTGTTAGGAAATAGTGAGGATGAAACAGAGCTACAAGAACATGGAATTGCTTCATCATTAGTCCAGTCTTTGTAGATAAGAGTTAACACAGTTGAATGCCTATCATTTTCCAGGCAATGTTTCAAGTCTTAACACATTTAAGCAGTACAGCACTATAAGCTAAATCTTATGAGGGCAAAACTGAGGGACAGAAAGATTAAGTGACTTAACCATATCCACAAGCAGAAAGAGATAGACCTGGGACTAAGACCAAGTGCTCCAGTTCTCTAATATCTACTAATCACTAATGCTCTACTAGCTGGCCTATAAAAGATTTTAAAAGGGTGTCTGCCTCCCCTATTCATCCAGCAAATGCTCAGGAAACATTTATCAAGCATGCTTTGTGTACCAAGCATTGTACCTGGATCCTGGGGTCCCAAGAGTCAGTAAAGGAGATACCTGCTCTCAAGCAATGCATTTCTCTTGGGGGAGACGGAAGTTTTACAAAAGCAATGACAATATCATTTCACCTTCCAACAGAACCAAGTTCAAACAGTTCCAGGCATATCAGAATCAATACTAATTTTGAAATTTGCCTCTAAATGCAAAGATTTAGATGGTCCTCTATGGGGTGCCCATCATGAATGAATGAGCCCAGAAGACAAGCCAGGTAAGTGCTCTGGGACTTTTCTGCTGTGGGAAGGATTGTGTGAAAACCACCTGGCATTTGGACCCCGGACGTTAAGAGAGTGGAGGACAAAGGTGGTATGGAATCTCTGTCTAGCAAAACTCAATAAAATCATGGACTATGGGTGAGCCTGCCCTATTATTTGTACCTTAAGCTTTAAAAAAACAAAACAAAACAAACAGGCCCAGAATTGTAAAGGAAATCAGGGATATGGACAGATGTCATCAAAGAAACTACATATATATTTCTCACCATCACCAAACACCTCCCTCCACTCTCTGCGCTATAAAAGCGAGTGCTTCTGGTTTTGGTATCTAAGTTGGCTCCTCCTGATGCAGGTTACACCTGAATTCGCTGCATGATGCCAACTTGTCAATTGCCGTTTATGATGTCTCCGTGACATATGCCAGGTAATTGCGTAACCTCGTCACAGTGAATCTGGTTTCCTGGAAGGCCTCTGGGCTGCACTGACTGATCACTGTCCTGGAGGCTCTGTCTCCTAGGAGACTACTCGTACCCACTTGCAGTAAATACGGTGGCCAGCTCCTCTCCCGTTTCATGTAGAATGTTTTAACTAAGGAAAGTTGGGAGGAAGGGCGTGCTTGACAGCATTTCTTGAAACACGTCACCATTGAGTGATTACCGAACATGGTCCAGAGCCAGCAGATGGAGCAGATAAGGAAGCCCCATCAGCGGCTTGGCCAGTTGTGATTCCATCCTGAACTGAAAACCTACTCTTATCTTAGAAAAATTGCAGATCCGCCTCTCGCTGCTCAAACTGGAACGGGCAGGGCAGGCCTGAGGCTTATCAGTAACACGTTTTGTTTTTTCTCTTGAGCCTACTGAGCCTGATCCCTCCTGTAACCAGAATATGAGAGAAGGCTTAGCAACCAATGCAACAATATTCTGTGTTTTTTAAAGCTCACGGCTTGACGCTGCATTCTGCTCTTGGTTTGACCAGGCCCTTCCAACCACAGGGAACATTGCTCAGATCTACTCCAAACCATAGGAACTAAAATTTCCCACTTTCTCTTGGGCAGCAGAGGGAATGGGTTTGCTATTTTGTCATTATTTGGGCTCTGTTTCCTGCAATGGCTTTTTGGAGTTCATTTCTCAGGCCAACAATAATAGACACGGCAAATTCATTTGTGGAAACTCTGGTCTGGCTTTGAGCTCTTGCCTGTGTTTTGAAACACAATTGAGTTATTCTATCACCATTCTGTTTAGCAGCTACCCATATTTGGAATTCTTCCACCTTGAGTGACAGGCATAACTTTATATATTTTCATTTTAGAATTTGATGTTTAAGGTACAAGATAGGTACCAGGTGAAAACTATCAATTCTTCATAGGGTCTTCTATGTAAGTGATGGGCCCCAGTGCGAAACAAAATGTGGGGCCCCTTCTTCAAAAATTATTAAGATTTTCTACACAAGACAGAAGACCATCAAACTAAGCATGCGGTCCCTCTGAGCGTGTGGCCCTGTGTCACGAAACAGCCACACAGCGAGACTGAGGAGGTCACATAAACAAGTGAGAGTATGGAAGCAAGCGATAGCATCAGTAAGTACCCTGTCAATAAGCAAGACTGTTGAGGTGAGCAACAGTACAAACATCCCAAATATTTTTTCTCCTGAAGGTGTGATGGCCCTTGTACGAAGCTAAAGGAGATCTGGTATTTCGTCATCTATCAACATGACACGCTGAAGGAGCTTAACCACCAGCACTTGGCACTGCTCCAGCTGCCAACCCACCAGCTGCAGGGGCTTCTAAGTCCTACTGGGGCGAACTGGAAGCCTGAACTACTGCGATGCTAGTTTTCCTCGATTACTTTCTTGCTTTGCACCTCATTACAAGCTGATGATAACTTCATGAGTTTATAAATGTTCCAATAAACATCATCTCAGAACACTCTATTTTCCACAGCAATTGAATTAAAGACTAAGGTAACTTGTTGTTAGGGCTGCTTGTGGGATAGGAAATCCACAGAAATCTGAAGAGATGCCATTTCTGAAATCCCATCAGGAAGACGGGTCCCAAATATGATGGAAGCGAAATTAGTTGGCTTCTCTTACCTGGGTATGCAACCTCCTCCATAGCTTGTTTCAGAAGGCAAATCACAGGGGACCGTTCCAGCCCTAGGCTACATAGCTCTAAGGCTAATTAAGATGTGGGCAACGTCTTACACTAACAAAGCCTTTTTTCCCTCCCAATTATGTGCATGTTTGGAGTATAAATTGTCACAGAATGGAAAGTAATTTTACAATAGAGATCAGCAGTTTACAATATTCAAATTCTTTGATAGCATTATACCATAGTAGCACAACACTGTAAGCAACATAAATTTAGAACAAAGGAAATGGTAAATTAGAATATTATCATCTGGTAGATTATGATATGGTCATTAAAATGTTTATTAAGTACATTATTTCAATTTCTGAGGTGACTCCTTGAGGTATTAAAATTTGAAATTAAATTTTCAAAATTATCAGATGGGAAAGTCACATGTTCGTATACATAAAAATCAGACAATATAACTTAAAATAAAACTAGAGAATTAAGACCAAACATAGGTAAATGTATAATAGAGGTAAATGAAATAAACATAATTTTATGTTTTAAAAAACCTTCTCAGATTGATTTTTAAAAATCAACATCCAACCTGTGTGAAAAATCAAAGTGACTTGGAAAGCAAAGCTAAGCAAATAAACTAAGCGCATGAAGAAAGAAGAAGAGAACAAGAGACAATGGGCAGAAGGGAAAAAGGGAGGGCCCTTGGCATTCAATGTGTTCACCATGTTGTATAACCACCACTATTATCCATTTCAGAACTTTTTCGTCATCCAAACTGCCCAAGCCCATGGTTGATGTGGCATGCAGCATCCTTCAACTGTTCCCCCTTCCCACACAGCTGTGATCCTTGTTTGCCTAAGATATTCTCTTGTCCTCCCGCAGGTTGGGGAAACCCATCTCTTCTCATCAGGGAGGTTAAGACCTGATAACTTCTTTACAGTTTCAACCAAGAGGTTGTAAACTGCTGATATGCAATGACCCCCCATAACCTGCAGGTAAGCTCTGGCCCACCGCGTCATAACCTCTGTTAGACATGTTTCCACTTGCTCCTTGTCTTTAATCATTAAACCTGAACCTGTGTGTGATACAAATATACTACTGGACAGTGGTAAGAGTTTAATTCTCCCCTGGTGTCCTACAGTTGTTTATTCCTAGCAGCAACAGAATATGTTTGGTAAAAAAGTCAAAAGCTTACATTATTACTGACTTGATATGCAATCCTTTTCTTCTATTAGTGAATAGGTATTTTGACGTCCTCATTTTCCTAACATGCATAATAAATCAAAACCAAATAACTGCTTGATAATTTTAACTACATTTTTCAGGCAATGATTTCTATCTGGTCTTATTAGCTCTAATAGCAATCTACTTCTGCCCTAACAATTCAAGAAGAGAGAGACATTTAAAATACAAGATGTCCCAGCCAGGGCACTAACCAGGTTGCAAGTCAGGTCTCCAGCCAGATCTGTAGCTGGAAGCAGGTGAAAGGCAACCCTACATTGATGTCTCTCTCCCTCTCTCCCTCTCTGCCTCTCTCCCTTTCCCTCTCTCTGGAAATAATAAAATCTTAAAAATAAATAAATAAATAAAATACAAGATGAAGTACATCACTGCTGGGTTTTGTAGCCTTTAAAGTTTTCCCATTGTCCTTGGAATGTGATCCCAAAGTGCCTATAACTACCCATGTCATCTGCCAGACCTCTCACCTGACACTTGGAGATCCCTTCCATGTCCCCAGCATACGTGGCTTTTCACGTCTCAAGGTCTGTGTCTTTGTTCCCTCAACATACTTCATCACTGTTTCCAGTTTGATTGGTCTATCATTGACATATAGCGTTGTGTAAGTCTAAGATATGCAACATGATTTGATACACGTATATATTGCAAAACGATTACCACAATAGTTCACATGTCCACCACTTCATGGTTACCTTTTCTTTTCTTTTTGGTGGTGAGAACATTTAAGATCTGTTCTTCTTGCATATTTCAAGCATGTAATACAGCATTATTAACTATAGTCACCATGCTTTACATTACATTCCCAGGACTTACTCATCTTATAATTGGAAGTTTGTACCCTTTGACCAACATCTCCCCATTTCTCCCTTCTCCTAAACCCCCACTATTTTTTCTCCATTTCTATGAATTTGGCTTTTTTAAAAAGATTTCACGTAGAACTGAAATCATATGGTATTTGTCTTTCTCTGATGTATTTTACTTAGTCCCAATGTCCTCAATTAAGATATAATTTACAAGCCATACAATTCATCCTTTTAAAGTGTACAATTTGCCTTAGCTGGTGGCTCAGTGGATAGGTGCCAGCCTGCGAACCCAAAGGTCGCTGGTTCGATTACCAACCAGGGCACATAACCAGGTTGCAAGCCAGGTCTCCAGCCAGGTCCATAGCTGGAGGCAGGTGAAAAGCAACCATACATTGGAGTTTCTCTCTGTTTCTGCCTCTCTCCCTTCCCCTCTCTCTGGAAATAATAAAGTTAAAAATAAAAAGAAAGTGGAGGAGGTGTCACCATGCCTTTTAAAAATAAATAAATAAATAAAGTGTACAATTCAGGGGTTGTTAATATATTCACAGCAATGTGAAACTATGTTGACAATCAATTTTAGAACATTTTCATCACCCCAAAAGGAAACTCTATACCAATTAGTAGTTGCCCCCTCATTCTTCCATACCCCAGTCTCTGGTGACCGCTAATCTCTGTCTCTATGAATGTGCTTATTCCGAACATTTTATGTGAATGGAATCATACAGTATGTGGCCTTTTGTGACTGGCTTCTTTCACTCAACATTATATGTTCAAGGTACAATCCTATTCAGCCATATAGCATGCATCAGAACTGCATTCCTTTTTATGGCTGATGAATCTTTGATTGTATGAATAGATCACATGTTATTTATTTATTCATTGATAGATATTTGGACTATTTCCATTTCTTGGCTATTATCAATGACACTTCTAGTGACATTTGTTTACAAGTTTTAGTGTAGGCATATCTTTTCATTTCTTCTGGGAGAGAAATTGATGGTCATATGTTAACTCCATGTTTAACACTTTGAGGACCTACCAAACTGATTTCCAATGTGGCTGTGCCATTTCACATTCCCGCCAGCAGTGTGTGAGGCTTCCATTTTCTCTATGCTCTCATCAACACTGGTTATTGTCAATCTTTTTGATTATAGCCATCCTCATGGGTAGGAAAAGTACTATCTCATTGTGGGTTTGATCTACATTTCCCTAATACCTAATTAAGTTGACCATCTTTTCATCGAATGTTAGCCATTTGAATAGCTCTCATGACTCCTTTTTTGTTTTAAGATTTTATTTATTCTTTTCAGAGAGAGGGGAAGGGAGAGAGGCAGAGAGGGAGAGAAGCATCAATGTATGGTTGCCTTTTTCACCTGCCTCCAGCCACGGACCTGGTTGGAGACTTGGCTTGCAACCTGGTTATGTGCCCTGGCTGGGAATCGAACCAACGACTGTTGGGTTCACAGGCTGGTGCCTTATCCACTGTGCTACCAGCCAGGGCTCATGGCTCTTGATAATGTATTTATTATTTTCCTATTCGCTGGTTTTGTAGCGACCACCCTCCCTTTCACACCCTCCACATCAGCTGTGTAATTTAAGGAGCAGACATCAGAAAAGCCTATCCCCAGGGTGGGCCAGCAATGCCTAGTTCGACTCAGGTCTCCACCCTCCTCCCCTGCCAAGAGCCTGTCATCTACTGATCTGCTCGTGAGTAATCCTTTGCTTGCTTCCCACCACACCCAGTCCCAAATGAACATTCACTTCCTTGTCTGAAAGCTAATACTCCAATTACTAAGAACTTCTCTGTCCCTTTGCTGTAGGTCAAAGTTCAGCTTGCAGAATATCAGTTCTGTATTTTGATCACCAGGGCTACTTTTCTTTTTACTATTCCAGGCCACAAATCATGTGGTTGGTGGAGTCCCTCTCTCTTGCAGCACAGCAAATGTGCCTGTTGCGCATGCCTGAAAACACCCCCTCCCCTGGGTAGCTATGCTGACTTTATGGACTTCCCTAGTTGTTACCGTGAGAATGCACCACTTGTCATCTGATTTACCCAACAGAATGTCCCTCTAGGATTCCCCATCCTCCACCACCAATCTGTGAGGAAGTAAGAGGTTTGAATTGATCTTCGCTGTATAAAAAGGTGGACTATTATAAATAATCAAAGGGGATGAGGTGATAGGCAATGTGGCCAGGTGTTAAGAATTTGGACTCTGAAGCCCTACTACCATCTGGAGTTGAATCCCAGCTAGCAATTAATTAACCTCTCCTGAGCTCAGTTCTCCCATCTGTAAACAGGGGTAACCACATTACCTACCTATGGGGGTGGTGTTTAGAACAGTACTGGGCACATAGCAAGTACTATACACGTTAATATTTACAAGCCTGCAGTGGAATAGAATACAATATGGCCAAGGAAATGGGCAATGAAGATGCGTCTTTCTTGGCATGCAAGGATCTTCACAATACAGCATGAAGTCAAAGAAGCAGGTGTCAGGAGAGCAGCCATTTGAAATATACATGTATCATGAATGTGTATGGATCCATGGAAGAATATACCCTGATAGGCTAACAGTCATTTTTACTGACTAGTAAGATTTTAATTGATTTTACTTATTGATTGGTCTTATTTTCTAAAATTTCCACATTAATAATACATGACTTGAATACTGTTTTAGAATAAAGAAATGTCTGCTTACCTCATGGAATCATCTGACCTCCTGGTTTCAGGTCCCCTTTGTATGGGAACTACATAAACACTCATATTATTAGGATTGTTTTTGCTAGCTTGCTGTGGGGGTGTGGGTTACATGAGATTGGTCCCAAAAGTATCGACCCAATGTCAATATAATTCAAACAATTTGCACGGCTGACATTTTCAGGACAAACTTCATCTTTAGAGAAAGTGGTTAACCCCTTTGATTTCAGTGTTTTTACACTTATATTTCTTTTTTTTTTTTTTTTTTTTTTTTTTTTTTTTTTTTTTTTTTTTTTTTTTTTTTTTTTTTTTTTTTTTTTTTTTTTTTTTTTTTTTTTTAATTTTTATTATTGTTGTATTACATCCATCTCCTTTTTGCTCCCCTCTGTCCCCCCACCCTATATTTCTTTAAGTATCTACTCTCATGAAAGCTTAAGAAGGTGCAGTTCAGCTCAAGCAAGCAATAGGATCCACACCCCCTCACCAGCAAGTGGCCGCATGGGCACTCTGATCTCCGACTTCTAGCCTCCAAAACTGTGAGAAATAAACTTCCATTGTTTATAAGCCAGTTTATGGTACTTTGTTATAGCAGCTCAAACTAAGATGAGAGTAGAAATGGAAACACATGCCCACACAAATACTTGCACATGAAAGTTTACAGCAGCACTATTCACAGTTGCCCCGAACTAGCAACAACTCAAATGCCCTTCCAACAGGTGAATGAATAAGCAACTTGTGGTACGTCATGCATGGAGCCCAAGTGTCTATCAGTGGACGCGTTGATCAGAAAGCTGCGGTACATTTACGCAATGGAATACTACCCAGCCATAAAAACGAAGGAACTCCTACCTTTGCAGGAGCTGGATGGACCGGGAGAACATCATGCTAAGTGAAATCAGCCAGTCAGACAAAGGCGAGTACTATATGATTTCATTCCTATGTAGAATCTAATGAACAAAGTACACTAACAAACAAAATAGAAGCAGACTGATAGAGAGCAGGCTGACAGCTGTCAGAAGGGAAGGGGGCTGAGTGAAAAAGGAGAAGGGATTAAGCAGAAAAATAAAAACAACTCATAGACACAGACAACAGTACGGTGATTACCAGAGGGAAAGGAGGGATGAGTGATAAACACGTGCAATATACAGATATATATTTTTAAAAAGAGAGAGGGACTAGAGTCTTCATTTGCTATGTAATCTCAAGTATGCTACTATAGATCCACTATGTCAAAGGACATTGAATATGGTTTATGATACATTATTAATGATAATAAAAAGTACTACTGATTGAGAGAAAAAATATATCTTTTATTTATTTGGTGTTTATAGTGTGATTTTTATGTACATCATCTCGTTTGGGGCCCATAATAACCCTATGATGTAGATAAGATAGGATTTATCTTTCCATTTTATAGATGATGAACTATTGCACCGAGAAATTAAATGATTTGTCCAAGGTCACCAGTTAGTAAAGGGTAATGTCAGTGCCACAACTTTTCTGAAAGTTGGCACTATAGATGAAAAAAAGTGTATTGGCTAGATTTCATTAGTTCAGAAGACAAAATAGAAGTAACAGTTATCTATGAGGGAGGGTGGCCAGAAATCAGGTAAGTAAAATATCAAGGCTGAAAAAGACACATTCTGTTGAAAATTGTCAAATAAATACTTGAAAACTAAAAAAGAAAGAAATGGCAAAGAAGATCAAGAAACAGGTGATTAATGTTTGTCCAGAAAATGACTACGTACACAGCAGGAGAGCAATGGCAAAATGAATGTTAAAAAGAAAAAAAGAAAAGATCTTGAATCACCCCGTTGTTTGCATTTCATGGTGTCAAATATACAATCTAGGTGATTGACATTCCTTATTTGCTGGTGCAGCCTGACTGTTTGGTGACACACAGACATGACCAATTTTTTTCATGGATAAGAAGAAAGGATAGCCCTGGTAGGTGGCTCAGTGGATAAGGTACTGGCCTGCAAACCCAAAGGTCCCTGGTTCGATTCCCAGCCAGGGCACATAACCAGGCTGCAAGCCAGGTCTCCAGCCAGGTCTGTAGCTAGAGGCATGTGAAAGGCCACCATACATTGATGCCTCTCTGCCTCTCTCCCTTCCCCTCTCTCTAAAAATAATAAATATTTTTTTTTAAAGAAGAAAGGACAAGGGACCATATGAGGATTTCAAGGAAACCAAGTAAATTATGAGACAATCTATTGTTCCCAGTAGAGGCAGCTTGGATGTTGTAGAACCAAGAAAGAACCAAGGAACAGACAATTGCCCACAACGGCCATTCAGTGAACCCAGAAGAGCACCTCACTGGTAAGGACTAGAGGTTTAAGTAGCAAAAGGGGTGGGATGGTAGTTCATTTGAAAGCAAACCTTGTGCACCACTGGAAAACTTGTATGAAACACCTATTTGGGTGGAAGGAATTGACTTATTAATAAGTACCTGACTGCTGTAAAATGCACCTTTGAGAAAGACACGCCTGGACATCTCTGTTCCTTCCTCCTGCATCTAAGTCTTAACTCGAAAGCATAATGACAACACTACGGGGTCTTAAATAGTTTCCCTGTGTTAGTCACTTTTGCAGAGCTGCTGAGGATTTCTCGAATTCAATGGCATTCAAGTGGGGAGCAGCTGCTCCTCAGGAATTCACTTCTGGGGGTCTGGCAGCTGGGACAGCGGGCGGAGCTCTGCGTGCCCAGGCCTCGGGAGGGCTGTGGGTTTGGCAGGGGAATCCAACTTCTTCAAATACGCAGAGCAGACTCCATGGAAGAATCTGACTGCCCCGGCTCTACCTACTCCGCATCCTTCTTGCTACCTGCAGTTTTCATTCAATCTGGGCCTCATTACAGAGAAATTTGCCTCTGGAAATACCTTCTTTCACAGTGATCCTATCTGTGTGAGCACTATATTCAATCCTAATGCCAGAAAGACCAGCTTTATAGATACGGGTTGGTGTGGATGTGTAGAAAACAATATGAGAATGTGTTTATGTGGCTATGCCTTTCTCCTATCCCCGTGCCTCATGACCCTTCCACTTTCTCTACTGGTGATTCAAGTAGCCATGCATGAGGTACGGCATTTCTTTAAGAAATTACTATAATGGATGAAACTGGGAAAACAAGTACAAAAAGGTTGTTGCTCCTTTATTTTTCTCTAAAATCCATTTTCTTGTATCCAAATCAAGAATAGCGATAGTGATTTCTATGAAGTTAAGCAGACGCCTTCCCTGTGGCTCAGCAATTTTACTCCTAAGTACATAGCCATGACAAATGAAGGCAGAGGACCATAAAATACAACAATGCCCAGAGCAGCTTTACTCACAGGAGGTCCAAACTGGAAACCATGCAAACACCCATCAACAGAAGAATGGCTAGCCAACTTGCGGCATATCCTTACAATGGAACAGTACACCGCAGTTTTTGGTAAGCTTTTATTTAGTTATTTCAGAGAGGGGAGAAAGGAAGGAGAAAGAGAGGAAGAGAGAGACCTGTGTAACAGAAGCATTGATCTGTGGCCCCTTGCACATCCCCAACTGGGGAACCAGCCTGCAACCCAGGCACGTGCCCTGACCAGGAATTGAACAGACAACCTTTCAGTCCACAGGCTGGTGCTCAATCCACTGAACCACACCAGACAGGGCCACAGTTTTGTTTTGTTTTGTTTAAGAAAAAAAATGACTGATATGCATAACCACATGGATAAATCTCACAAATATCATATGGGGATGAAAAGGCCAGATGCAAGAGCATGTTCTATAAAATTGCATTTACATGATGTTCACAAACAAGCGAAGCTAGTTTCTGGAGTAGCAGCTAGAAGAGTGATTCCCTAGAGTGTGAAGAGTATGGAGGTAAGGATGAGGGAATAGGGAACCCTCTGAGATGGTTGGAGAGATTCTATACCTTAACTTGGACAGCAGTTAGCAAGATGGCCATAGAGGTTTGCAGTCAACAAGAGCAACACAAGATGTACATGTAGGTAAAAAAATTCATCAAGCTTAAGATATGTGCATTTTGCTGTATGTAAATTATATCCTACATGAAAACCAAGACCGCTGATGATGGCCATGTCCCCTTGTTGCAGGTCTGACAGTGCATGGGTTTCTGTTTCTGCACATCAGCCTTGGCGTTGAGCTTCCTGATCAACAGACAACAAAGAGAACTCAGCGCCATTTTCTGTAGGCAGGCTGAGGAAGCACACCTTAACCACCGACGGAGCACCTACTGTGCTGGGGTCTTAGGAGGCGTAACAATAAATCAAACCGGCTTCCTGCTCCCCAGGAGCTCAGTCTAGTATAGGACATGCCACGTTTACATTGGCAAGAAATCAAGGCAGAGATAGATGGCCCCAGACAGGTTGACACCAAGCCCCGGGATTGTCAGACAATTTGCCTAGCATTCACTGGAAATCGTTGGCTGAGGTAGAGGCAGGGAGAAGGTGGGTGCCATGTTTTCATGTGGGAGGGCCCCTCAGCAGGCAGGTGGGAAAGGTAAGTATACAGAGGAACATGCAAAGGGAACTTCCATTCGCCCTTCAGGTCCTGCCCCAGAAGTGCTCTGGTTTTGTCTTTCCTGGAAGGGTTTGCCCCTCTGCCTCAGCAGATAAATGTGGGGGCAGGAATAGTTTTGTTTCCTAGGGTTGCTGTAACAAATGACCATAAACTTGGTGGCTTAAAACAAAATTTATTCTCATGGTTCTAGAAGCTGGGAATTTGAAGTCTGTGTGAATGGGCCAAAATCAAGGTGATGGCAGGGCCATGGCTCCCTTTGGAGGCTCCATGGGTCAATCTATTTCCTGCCTTTTCCAGCTACTTATGGCTGCCCACATTCCTTAGCTTGTGGTCACAACGCTCCAGTTTCTACCTCTTTCATCTCATTGCCTTCATCACTTTGCATGTGTCATTATCTCTATCTGCTTCCTTCTTACAAGGATGCTTGCAATTGCATTTAGGGTCTATCCAGATAATGCAAGACAATCTTCCCATCTTAAGATTTTTAAGTTAGTCACACCTGCAAAGACCATTCTTTTTTTTTTCATGCAGGGTAACATTCACAGGCTCTAGGAATTCGGACATGCTATGGGGGAGGGGGAGTTATTCAGTGAATTAGATAGGGCCACCCCCTACCTGCGTCCTGAGGCCTGTACACAGAGGCAAACACTGACCTCTCTCTGTCAGGAAGAAAGATGCAGAAATTAAAATCTGAACGCATAGACCCACCTCCTCTCTCTCCCCCTTACACCTAGATGTATGGGCTGTTGGCTTCCTGGTTGCAGAATGACTCTTTGAAGAAGTCTCAGACAGAGCTTCCTCCGAGTTGCGGTACAGTGCACCAAGCACGACTTTAGAGCAGGGTTTCTCACCACAGAACCAGTGACATTTGGGGCCACATCATTCTTTGTTAAGTGGGGGCCGTCCTATGCACTGTAGGATGTTGAGTAACATCCCTGGTCTCTACCCACCAGATGCCAGTAGCACACTCCCTGCCAGCTGTGACAACCAAAAATGTCCCCAAACATTGCCAAACAAACTCTGGGGGCCCAGTTGCCCCCAGCTGAGCTCCACTGCTCTGCGGGAAGGAGGTGGGGCCTCCTGAGTCCCACAGGAGGCCGGGCTGCCTTGCCACTTCCCTTCTCGTCCTCTAGACTCCCCAGTGTTTTGTTTTGCTTTTGTTTTGGGTTTTTTTTTTTTTAAAGATTTTCTTATTTATTTTTGGAGAGAGGGGAAGGGAGGGAGAGAAACATCAATGTGTGGTTGTCTCCCACACGCCCCCAACAGGGGACCTGGCCTGCAACCCAGGCCCGCGCCCTGACTGCGGATCGAACCGGCAACCCTTGGTTTGCAGGCTGGTGCTCAATCCACTGAGCCACACCAGCCAGGGCCCCAGTATTTTTCTTTAAGCCTCCCCTGTTTTGAGAACACAGAGGACTGTGTGTTCTTTGTCCCACCGAAGAGGGCCTTATAGAGCTCCATTTCCCAAGACTGGGGGTAACTGAGGCCCCAAGTGAAGGGCTCAGCTGGTGGGCTGTGGGCTCTTCTCTGACCATTTCCCAAGGGGTTGCTGGGAACTTGCCTGACCTCAGGCCTGAGACAAGCTGAACAACCTCTCAACTTTCTTTTCCTAGGGCCGTGAGAGTCAGAGGAGGCTGATGTCTTGGAGACTGGGATCCCTGAGTCATTCTGTACTAACTTAAGGCCTTCGTCCTTGCCCGTGAGCATCAGAGACCATGTGAGTGAACTGGAGTGACGCAGAGTTGAGAGAGGCTTCAGCAGCGACTGGGGCGGGTTCCTAGCTCCACTACTTGTAAGGTCAGGCAATTTAAGCAAGTTATGCAACCTCTCCGCCAGTTTCTTCACCTGCAGAATGTGGATAACGATAGGATCTCCTTTGTGGGATCATGGTGAGAATGAAGCAGATGATACATATAAAGAAGTCAATAAATTTCACCCCAAAAAAGAAGAATGAGGCTTATCATATTTGCATCCTATCTCTCCACAAGACTTAATCACCCTTTTCGAGCAACCCTTAAGAAGGAACTTTACAGGGTGCATTTATTTCCTGGAATCTCTGCAAATTGGATCCCGCAGAAAATACGATACTATAATGCATGTGTTGCTCTTTCTTCGATACCCCCGTAATCTCGTAAGCTGCGTCTGGTTAGTTTTGCACAGGACAAAACTAGTTGCTCGTTTCGTGTGTATTTTCATGTAAACAGCATAAAGCCCGAAGCTGCAGATCAGGCTAACTTTTTTAAGTAAAAAATAAATGTCCCTGCGAACCCAAAGGTCGCTGGTTCGATTCCCCAGCCAGGGCACATAACGAGGTTGCAAGCCAGGTCTGTGGCTGGGGGCGGGTGAAGGGTGACCATACATTGATGTCTTTCTGCCTCTCTCCCTTCCCCTCTGTCTGGAAATAATAAAATCTTTAAAAAAAAAAGAAAAAATAAATAAATTAATGTCCTATACTGGCTCCTTTCTTTGCTTTGGAGCTATTCTATAAGCTCCCAGGCAGGCCTAAATGCATAAAGGTAAGACTTCTTTTATAACAGGGGGAGAGAAATGCTTCTCAAAGCCTTGCTTTTCAAGTGCATATATTATACGTTCAGCTGAATGAAGCAAGAGAACAGCCAAATATGGACAGAACATGCTGAGAAAATTCAACTGTGATTGGCTCCTGACTGTGCCCCAAAAGGAGAACATTGCGGTTTAAATGCTGTCCCCAGGAAGTCTCGAAATCAACCGAGTGGTTTTTCAAACTCCTTCTCCATCATTTAAACCAGGGCCAGAGGAGCCAAGCTTGAAGTCTGGGCTGACATTTTCAACCCTTGTTTGACAGAAGATAATTAGCGGAGAAGCCACACCCCAGTGTTGGTGATATTTGAGTCCAGAGCTTTCAATCCGAGCATCGAGTTTCAGTGTTCTTGCTTGCCACGCTGCCAGCTTGTACTGCTGTAAACTGCCCAGCTGAACCACTCAAAAGCCAGCTCCAGGTCAGCTGGTTTTCAGCCCCCCGGTGAAAGCCCAGTGCTTGTCAAAGGATGTGTGTGGGGAAGGTTCAGCTGGGCTCTCTCAGCGATGGCCTGAGATGATAGCATGCTTTGAAGCTTCCGCTTCCATCCAGCGTTTTCTAACACTGGTGTCTGTTCCAGGCCTTGTGTCGGGCCGAGTGATCCGCCACACAGGCGTTTTCTTGCGATCAGATCCTGAATCTCTTGCACCATCACCCCAGCCCAAGGCCTCCAGAGCTACGCATCCGGCAGCCCAGGTCCTCACTGCACTTCCTTCTCTGTCACTGGCACACGCTGTCAGGTCCTGTCTTCCAGACCTTCCATACACCACAATTCTACCCCAAATATCCCTTGGGAAAGCCAGTGTATATGATTACCCCAGCAGGAGAGCAAACAGTCATGTGGTTGCTTTTGGCCAAAAGCAGAAGGGGGCCAGGATTGGTTCACCTCAAGTGGCCCACTGCCCAGTATACACTGAATGACCTCAAAGGTCAACTGAGACATTCGCTTTCCTTTTTGCACATACACACGCACCCTCCCTTTCTGAAACCTCAATCCCTAACTGGCTACCTGTCACAAACCCTGACTTGAATAGAGAAGCAAGGCCTAGGGGGACACAGGGAAATTTTGGATGGCGTATGTGCCTTTTTCATGTTCCAGTTGAGGGCCTCTTAGCTGGTCTGTTTGGTAAAGGTCCATAGCTCTGCCAAAATGGTCCAAGATGGCTCATTTCCTTTTAAAATAACCCTGGGAAGCACCCTTAGCTCCTCATCCAATCAGTTTTCTTCTGGGATCTTTAAATCCCAGATAGGGAGTAGTTCTACACCTTTCACTCTCACTTAAGGCAGTGCACTGTCACTATCAATTCTCAGCACCAAGGATCCTTGACAATAAAGATAAAGAAAACTTTATGTGACTGTAAATTGGGAGGGTTGTTTTTGGAGGGCAGTCTGACAATGTGCATTAACAGCCTTAAAGGTGTTTAGGCCTTTTGATCTTGAAATTTTTATTTCAAGGATCCTACATTAGGTTAATATTCAGAGATACAGCCTAAAATCTGTGGACAGAGATGTTTACTGCAGTGTTGTTTACCATGGAGGAAAATTAGAGACTTCACAAATGTCCCTCAACAGTAAATTTTAAATGTACAAGGTCATCCAGAAAGTGTCCAGCCATTGTTAACATATTAAGAACGATTTGTACAACATTGATGTGACCTGGCAGCCAAGGAGACTGGACTGGAATGCACATGTGTGAACAATGACGACTTCACTGTACTAGTCAGTGGGGATGGCGGACACCATTAAATGGGCATGTATACTGTGTGGTCGTCACATTCAAACTGACTAAGCATGTAGAGCAATGAATCTGCATCCACTTTTGCACTGAGTTTCAACATTTCTCCATGGAAACTATTCAGATGATTCTGAAGGCTGCAGCTATGGGCAGCTGGTGGTTGGCAGCTTCTTCATGACAACATGCCCGCTCATGCATCATGTCTTATGCACGGTTTTTTTGTGAAACATCAAATCACCCAGGTGACTCCACCCCATTACAGCCCAGATTGGGCACCCTGCGATTTCTGGCTTTTCCCAAAACTAAAATCACCTTTGAAAGGAAAGAGATTTCAGACCCTCAATGAGATTCAGGAAAATAAGACAGGGCAGCTGATGATTATTAAGAGAACTGTGTGAGGTTCCACAGTACCAACTTTGAAGGGGACTGAGGCATCAGTGTCCTGTGAACAATGTTTCTTGTACCTTCTATCTTCAATAAATGTCTCTCTTTTTCCTAGTGTGTGGCTGGATAGTTTCCAGACAGACCTCATCTATAGCCTGCTCTTCCAAGGAACATAGCCATTAATAACCATGCTGTAGGAGAATGGGGGTAATGTGGCTAAAATAGTACATAACATGAAAAAGGTAGGAAACAAAAATGGCCTTCCAGAATAACCTCGGTTTGTAAAAAGAGGGACAAGTATTTATGAAAATAGGTAGGGGAAAAAAATATATCAAAATATTAACAGCAACTTTGGCTAGCTCAGGATGGTGTACTTAAGGGCTTTTTAAAAAACATCATTGTACTTGTCCATATTGTTCAAGTTCCCCAGTTATTAAGTATAGTTTTCACAATTAAAAATAAGGAAAATAATATCCTTAATTAATTAATAACACGAAAAAGGGAGGAAGTCCAGGACATGATGGAGGCTCTGCATTGTCAGTCCCGAATCTATCTCTGCTGCTTATAAAAGGGTCACCGTGAGCTCTGGCGGATGTGGGTCAGTGGATAGGCACCGGCCTGCAAACCCAAAGGTCACTGGTTTGATTCCCAGCCAGGGCACCTAACCAGGTTGCAAGCCAGGTCTCCAGCCAGCTCTGTAGCTGGAGGCAGGTGAAAGGCAACCATACATGGATGTTTCTCTCCCTCTCTGCCTCCCTCCCTTCCTCTCTCTCTAAAAATAATAAATAAAATCTTTTTTAAAAAAAGGTCACTGTGATTACATATGATATGTACACAGGTGGAGCGAATGCCAGCTGCATTGTCCCAGGCTGTGGAGGAGGTGGGAGGTGGCTGATCTTGCATGCTAATTTAGCGACAATGAGCTGTGACCATCCCCCCTGCTGAGTGAGAGCAGGCGGACATTCCCACGCTGACCACCGGAGAGGGGAAGAGGCAGGCCCAGGCCAGGTGGCTGGCGCCCCGCTGAGACCTCCTTCTGTCTTTCCCAGCGAACAAAAGGGATGAGAACGCCTTCCTGGACCTCAGCCTTCTCAGAGCACTTTGATGCAAACTATGCAGAATGCCAGGAGAAGGCTCTGACTTGGGAACCTGTGGCCTTGGCCGAAGTGCTCTTTTATCTTCAGGAAATCACCCACCTTGTGATCAGAACGTGGGATACCACAGGCCACATTGGGTAACCAGGTGCTGGTCCTTAACAGCACTAAATATGTGTCCTTTGTGGGTCACAGGAAGAGAAGCCTCAGCTACTCCTTAGGGGAGACTGGGAGCTAACCTGTGAGGTCTGATTGAACCTTACCTGAGGCCATGTTCTCCTCCATGTCCTCTTATCATTAGCCTTTGGGGTTACTGGACCCAGCAGGAGAGTCTGCAAGCCTTCTAAGCCTCCTGGACCAACCTGTCCAAGCAAATCAACTGCTCCATCTTCAAGAACCATCCTGCCACCTATTAGGCGTGTTCCCCCGTCTCAGCTTGATGCCCACCTGGAAGTCCCCCCACCAAACTAGGTGCTTTTAGCCTGGAGATGTCCCAACTCGCCCCTGAGGCCTAGATGAAATGGCTGGCCCAACCCAGACCTACACCACCGCCTCTCTATGGTCTTGCGGGATCCGTACCCCAGTGGAAAGATTCATAGACTTAAGTAGTCCTGAATACCTTAAAACGCAAAGTAAAAATGCTCGCCCTAGTTAGTAAATGGCACAAAGGCAAGGCAGGCTGGAGTGTATTGTGCAATCCAACTCATGAGCCACAGGGAACAGGAAGCCTCTAAGGGCTTTGTGCAAGCATGTGATATAGCTGTGGTTTTAGTGTGACAGTTAGGTAGACTTGGGCAGGCAGAAGAAACATTCACAGAAGACACCATTTCCTCCTCCTCGGTACAATCCTCGTGGCTCTCAAATGCATTCCCTTTCACACTTTGACAAAAGTCATTTGCTTTCTCACACTGCATTCATTTCTTTGACAGCAACCTCTGAAAGTATCAAGCACAAAGGCAGCAAACTGGGCCCAGCCGAGGAAAGCCTCGATGAACAGCCCTTTCTCACCTGCTCTTAAATGATGACCAGATTGAGCCGTTTTCCCTTGGGCAACCATCTGTCAGACTTCTAAAGAGACCACTTAAAGAAGCCCCTGTTCTACGCTCTACCGTCTACCGTCGCAGCTGAGCCGCCTTGAGAAAAGAGGCTGGAAGACAGTAACTTGTAGCCGTTCGGTTATTACTCCGATCTCAGTGCCCATCAGTGTTATTTACCACTAGTGCATGAGCCTTAAGGGAGAACCTGAGAGCCCTAAGATCGCCTCTAAGAGGCTCCGGCTCCTAGGAACCACACTTTCCGATCCCAGGGGCACTGGATCGAGTTTTCTCTCTTCTCAGGCAGATGAAATCCACAATTCAGGATGCACACTCACAGGCTTTGCAAGCCGATTACACATCCATTAGGGAGAAACAAAGAACTCCTCTTGCACCATTTATTTCAAATACGACCACATTACAAGGCTGCAAGATGATGAATCTTGCACAAGGGTGTTGTAGATAGAGGGGAAACCTTTGTAAATATTTATATATTTCCCCATTGAGGGTTTTGCTTTTTTTTTTTTTTTTTAACTTTGTTCAGAGTTAGCAAAGGAAAGGGAGCTGGTTTACAAGATCTCAAATGGAAGATGGTTTCTCTTCCTCTCCTTCCGTTTTCTCCATTCCTCACTCTCAAAGTCACACATCTTGATAAACAACACAAGAGACATTTCTAAAGAGACAATACTCAATTTTTAAAAGTTTCCCTCTTTAGCCATTGTCTGCGTAGAGCAGCCACAATGACCTGTCTTCTTAAAACTCACCAGTGGTTTCCTAAGCCCACCTTTTGGTCTTCCTGTTAACCTTTCTTGCATAACTGTTACTGAGATGAAAATGAATAAGCAAATGAATAAATAAAATGGGCTTGGAGCCCTGGCTGGTGGCTCAGTGGATAAGGTGCTGGCTTGCAAACCCAAAGGTGGCTGGTTTGATTCCCCAGCCAGGGCATATAACCAGGTTGCAAGCCAGGTCTCCAGCCAGGTCCATAGCTGGAGGCAGGTGAAAGGCAACCATACATTGATGTTTCTCTTCCTCTCTGTCTCTCTTCCTTCCCCTCTCTCAAAATAATAAAATGTCTTACAGTTATTGTAAAAAAAAGGGCTTGGGATTCAGTGCCCTTTGCTCTTATGTCTCCTCTAAATTTAAGCCCAGGTAGAGAGAACAAGGCAAGACAAAGTTGTGGGTGAAGCAAAGACTGGAAAACGGTTCCTGAAATAACAGAAAACAGCTACAGAAGGAATAAGGCACACAGCTTGGTGCTCTGGGTGGCAGGGTGTGGGCAGGGGAATAAAAGTGGCTGAGAAACAAGCAAGCCCTGCCTTCCCTAGGGTCCTCTGGGGCCCATGTGGCCTGCAGCCTTCTCTACAAGCTGCCTGTCTGCTCCGTGGCAGGGCTTCCGGTGAGAGACTTCCTGTGGAGGAAAAAACATGTAGTGATTTCTGCACTCTGGCCCTGCGTGTTCTCCTGTTTTTGGCTTTCAAGAGCGTCTCATAGAGAAGATGCCAAAACACCATGCTGTCTGATAATCTCTTGTACATGCAGATTTGCTTGGAAAATTCTAAATTAATAATAACATCCAGGCTACCATTAGGATAGAGGTGCTATTGTCTAAGGGACATAGTTTGCAAGGCAAACTGGACATAGAAATAGTCTACAATTATATAAATGCCCAATCCCACCCATTTCAGAGTAACAAGTAGATTTGGATGCTGGAGAAATAATCACGTCTTCCTCATAGATTTCCTGGTTTCGTTTATCTGATGAAGGAAAAGGGGTCTTAATTATTTATAATCCTTCTACAGCAGATACTCTTTTCTTTTGCATGGAAGAGTAAATCTATGGCTTTATGAGCTATCACTCAATTACCTCCAAACTGGTAAAAATGCTAAAGTGAGAGATTTGTGGGTATAGTAAAAATCTCAAGTTCAGCTGGTACTTGAGACTGTTTCTCAAGTTGAAAATGACCAGTCAGGGCACATAACCAGTTTGCAAGGCTCCATCCAGGTCCTTAGGTGGAGGTAGGTGAAAGGTTCAGTGGGTAAGGTGCCGGCTTGCGAACCCAAAGGTCGCTGGTTTGATTCCAAGCCAGGGCACATAACCAGAGAAGAAGGTGATTCTTCTCTCCTTTTTCCCTCCCTCCCTGCCCTTCTCTCTGAAAATAATGAATAAAATCTTTGAAAAGAAAAAAGAAAAAAGAAAATGACCTTAGAGGTCATAACCCAGAGTCTTTGTCTACAGATGCAAAAACTGAAGACCTACCGGTGAGTGGTATTACCAATTGTCTTAAAAGCCCCGGATCTCCCAACTACTCCATAAATGCCCTTTGCATAAAACTCCCCACGCCATGGGCAGGACTTTTCTGTTTTAACATTCTCAAAGGATCTTGGGCTTCATATTTCAATAACAATCATAGAGTTTCCTAGCTAAGAAGCACCAGTGAAGCTCAGTTTTCTCTTCTGATCAACAAATTAAAGAGCAAGCCGGCTAAAACAGGCATTGCTTTATTGGGCTTGGATATTTCTGTATGTCACATATTGCCCTGCATCTAAAGACAGTTTTAGCATAAATTCCAGTTTTTCTTTTGAAACTGTGAAGCAACAATCAAACAAGTTAGATTTTTTTAAGTCTTTTATGTATCCCCCTTGTCATTTCAACAAGTTTAGACAAGAGATGCTAATGCAGTTATGAAGTGTTATTATTACAGTGATTTCAATAATTTTATTGGGAATATAATAGCCTCAGGAGAACGGCAAAAGTTGCAGTGAAACATACCTAAGATTGCTCACAGAGTGTTTAAGATTTTATTTATTTTCTTTTTAGAGAGGGGGGAAGGGAGCGAGAGAGGGAGAGAAACATCAATCGGTTGCCTCTCGCATGCTCCCAGCTGGGGACCTGGCCTACAACCCAGGCATGTGCTGTGACTGGGAACGGAACCTGTGACCATTCAGTTCACAGGCTGGCACTCAATCCACTGAGCCACACCAGCCAGGGCTTACGGAGTGTTTTTTTAAAGGTTGCTTACGCTCGTTGATTTTCTGTGGGGTGTGAAAGAGAAAGGAGAAACTATTACTAACTGGGTTTTGCTTGGTTTTTGTTGATCAGACTGTTCTGGTTAATCCCACCAATTGAGGGATATTTCAAATGGGTCCATATTTAGGACATGTGTTAGGATGGGGATTTCTCAATCTCAGCACTTGCGACATTTTGCGTCTGAAAATTCTTCATTGCGGGGGCTGTTCTGTGCACAGTAGGATGTTTAGCAGCTTCCCTATCCTCTATTGACTCAATGGCAGTAGCAATGCCTACTCCCCTGAGTCATGAAAACCAAAAGTGTTTCCAGATATTGCCACATCTGCCCCTGCCAACTTGGCCCTGGTCAAGATACTGAGTTGGGCAATCTTTGGAGTCTCCCAGACAGGGTTCACTATACATTGCAGGAACTCTAAGAGGAGTTGACTTCTTTGGATATTTTTTGCTTGGTTTATGCTCCAAGGACATATGAAAAACCCTAAATGGTGACTGTTGCCTCATGCCATCACTAATTAATGCTCTACCTAATTCTCCCTGTGAAAACACTAACGCATGCTATTATTTTGAGGGTTAAGTTCATTGAAGAAGGCATTCATGTCACCTTGCCTTCCATTAAATTAAGAAAAGATATTTTTCTTTCACCGTCAGACAAAATTCTGCTCTTTGTTACAAGATGTGGTTAGTCTTTGCTGGTCCCTACACTGGCCATTTGTGCCTCACGAATGCAGCGTTTCACCCACGGTTCCATGAACAGAGCACTTTGCAGCCTAAGAGTCGCTGGCCGGTACTGGGCCATGTGCTAGTTCTGCATTCTCTGAAGTTGCAACATTCACCAAAAATCCCACCTTCCCTCTGCTTCTTGACTTTTCCTCTCCTCAAATTGAATCCATATGAGTGGAGCATCCAAGTAGATGTCAGGACAACGGAATGTGGACTCTTGAATCATTTCCTAAGTCATAGGAGAATAGTAACGGGTGCAGAGAAAACCCTCCGTGTCCAAAGCTGAAACCGTGCTCAGAGCTCTCCCATCAGAACTCTGCATTCAGTCTTAGACACCTGATAACTTCTGCGACTACGAGACTCAATTTCCTACGCCGAGACTAACAGATGCACACAAAGACATATTTCAACTTTAATGCCAACCAGAGAGAAGGTGGGTAGCATTTCCCCTTTGCTTTTGCATCAGATTGCCGGCTTTCCAGCCACAGCGAGATCCAAATTAATGGAGACGCCCATCTGCAAAATGTGACAGCTTTCAACTCAGATGCTATTTTCTAATCATAGATCTCCCCCTGCAAGCTCTCTGTGTGCAAGAATCTGTGGCCGGGCCTTCCGCGAGCAACTTCCTGCTCGTGTACCAAAATATTACAGCCTGAGCTCTATTTCTAAATTCTTGTCCTTTTTCCTCTCTTCCTTTTCTCTTTCTCAGGCTTTCACACCCCTTGTGATTAAACCCAGCTGTCTTACTTTAAATGCTCATGTCTGCTCCTTACCCCTCCCGTGAGCACCACGTCAAGCACAGATGTGGTCAATAATTGCAATTGCATAATAGGTTTTTATATCTCCCCGGGGCCCCCCACAAAAGCTGTGACCACCCAAACCAACCCCGATAAGAGAGTAACACTATTTGTTAAAAATAATAATAAGTCACCTGCACCCAGTAGAAAATATGTTATAGCTCCAGCACCTTCTATAATTCATCACTTTTTCAAGTTTGAAACTCTAGTGCCTTGTGATAAAGGAGAGGGGAGAAGAGAGGAGTTTCTGAACAAAGTTTTGACTTCAACCTAAAGGCTTTTATGCCTCTGTGAAGCACAAAATGGCAGCAGAGAATAAAAAGCTGTAATGGCAGTTTACTATTAGATTTGATACTTCATTTTCTGCGGCCATTTCCTTCAGAATCCGCTTAAAATCGGATTCTGTTTAAATGTGCAATTCCTTATTATTTCATTCTGTGGACACGTTAAAATGTAATCAACAGGAACTGAGCCCAGCATGCAGAAACATGCTAAAATCCCTCTCTTGGTGGAGCTACGTTCTAATGAAGGGGAGAAAGAGAACAGGCAACGTGACATCGGGAAAAGCACACAGTTTGTTAGTAGTAAGTACAGCAAAATAAATGGATTGGCATTGGGGCTGGTGTGACGGGAAATAGAGGCCCGGACAGGCCTCCTTGAGAGGTGACACAGCCTGCGTGGAGACCCGAGTGCCCAGTAAGGTGGCAGGGAAAGCAGGAGGGGACCAGGCCGGGAGCTAACAGGGCCAGCTCCTGCAGGGCTTGGTGGCCTCTGCGATGATTTGCCTTCCCTGGGCGACAAGTGCTTGCCTCTGAGCCCCGTTCCGTTTTCATAGCTGCTTTGTGCCACAGAGGGAAATGTCATTGTTATCTGCTCTCCGCCCTCCGCCACCTAGCAGTGCCTGGCAGGTCGTGGGCATTTGAACTGTTTTTGGTGGAGGAGGGAAAATGAGCCAGAGTTCTGCAAACTTTCTCTGAGTCTGGTGCCGCAACTGCCCCAAGGTCAGAGCCACACACAGATGCTGTCCTTTTCCTGTTTCCGGACCCAGGCCAGGACACCGCACTGCCTTCAGCAGTCTTTGTTTTTAAGCAAAAATGAGTTCCTGGGTTTGAAAGGCGCTTCCGGCCTCCTGGCTGTCCATCCGCCAACCTGTTGTGAGTCACAAATGTTGTTCTGCGGAGGAAAAGGAATGGTGTTCTGGTGACACCCTCTCCCCACTGTGTGGGCGCCCGGCCCGGCGAGGCCCCGCTGATCTCCGGAGTCAAGGCCCCAAGTGGAAGCACTTCCCGTTTCTGCAGGGGGCCCCTCTCAGACTTCCTCCCCAGGAAGTGCTGCAAAGAAGCGAAGCATCTGTAACTGTCTGCGCAGCAGCTCCCGGTGAGCTGCGGGCAGCAGCGGCTTTGTGATTGCTGGAACAGGCTGGGCCCGGGGAAGGGATGGTGGAGGCCGAGAGCCAGTCCGCCCAACGCCTTCCCGCAGGCACAGCTGGGTGGGAATCCCAGGCCTGAGGGGAAAGCGCACCAGAACCGGTCCGCACCCTCTTGGCCGGCTGGAGGAAGGCAGGCGGGCGGAGGGATGAGACCACTGGCTAATGTGTTTAGGGAGCTGGGGGTCTGACATTCCCAGCACCCTGTACTTGCCTTTCTCAGAAACTTTCTCACACTGTATTCTAAATAGTATAGCTCCACCACTAACGTAGTACCTGGCAAGGAGAAAACTGGTGTTCAATAAGTATTTCTTGAGTGAAGGAAGGAATGGATGGACAAATTAAGTTATAGACCACAAATATCTTAACACTCAACAAAATAACATCTCCCATCACAAAACATAGAGCTGATAGGTGATAGACATCTGATGAGGGCTCATGATTGTCCTCAGAACAAATTGTTTTCATTTTACCAGAGTGAAAGCAGCTTCACGTCTATAGGTGACTTGCTCAACTCACAAGTGATAAAGTCAAGTTCTAGTTCATGGAGATACCACTATGTGTGTGCGCTATGATGTGCGTAGTTGAAGAACCGTGACCATAGGGAACCCAAATCTTTTAAAATAGGCCGTAAGTGTGCCTGACCTTTACCCTGGAGAGAAGCATTGTTTTTATTCCATTGGACTGCCTTTATTTCCCTGGATCGGTCTTGTGCTACAAGGATACCCTTTCTCTGTCTTCCAAAGCTGCTTGTTCTACAAACATCCTTGAAAAGAGAGTTCAGAATGAGTGAAGTCAGCGGCTCTGGTTCCAAGACTTGCAAAAAGGTGAGAGACTCGTGGAGAATGGTCACCCAACAATAATATGTACATTATTCCGATGTAGGTCATACTTCAACAAAAAAGGGATTTTTAAAGTGGTACCTGAAGACAAATGTTGTACTATGGCCTTAGGGAGAATCCGGAGTAAAGGCTTTTCTTCACCTCTGGACAAACCGGAATCCTTTGTATACTCCTGTGCCTTGTTCATCTTCAGAAAGGGGGCACCATTGGCAGTTGCTTCTCAACATTCAGTGCTTCTCCAACTCTTCCTGCAGAGCTCATATGTACATATGAATCAGCTGGGGCCTAGTTAAATGCAGATTCTGCCTCTGCGTTTAGCTCTGTGGCGGGGCCCAGCCTCAGTGCTCCTGGATCACCACTTCGAGTAGAAAGGGGCTAGGAAGTTCTCATGAAGTTGGGTGCCTCCAAATACACTGTGAGAGTCCAGTCTTAGCCGTGGCTCTGCTATTGTAGCCAATGTCTTGATTACATGGGGGAAAACAACATAACATTCTTAAAAGCAAAACCCCAATAATTTGTCATTCTAGTCCCTCAACACTGGATAACAGGTGAAGTGCAGAAACACTAAAATGCTTCGGCAAGTTCTAAAATGACAGAAGTGTTTCCTTCGGTGTAGGTAAAAACCACCAACGGGGATGAGCGTAAACTGTGGTTGAAAATTTAAAGAAGACTAATTTTTCCATAAATGATAACATCAAACACTAAAATCAAGTTAATGTGATTTTGCACAACAGATGAGACCAGCTAACGGAGGCCCATGTGACAGGAGCTGCAGACTGTTGCAGCTGCTCGTGGACCTTGTCCTGAGCTTCAGATAAGGTGGGTATGTGAGCCACCCTACTAACGGGGTGTCCCCATGGATGAGCGCCATAGACACATAGTTGCTCCTGTGTGGCTTCCACACAGCCCTGGGCAACAGGGCACCAGCTGCCCCTAGTCTCACACTTTTCATTTTTTTAAAACACTAATCCCCTACAGTGGCTACACATTAAAATCATTGGAGAAGCTTTGGAAACACTCCTGATTCTGGGCTCTTGCAGACCAGTAGACTAAGATCCCCTAGGGCAGGGCCATGCATCAGGAGCTGTAAAAATCCCCCCAGTGATTCTGACAAATTTCAGTGAAGGAAGTGAAAGCTATAATGGAGTATAAACAGAGCATAAATCACCTCAGTAAACCTGCTTTCCTCTCTTCCGCATCTTTGATTCTGCTACTGAGAACCACCACGTTTTGAGAAGAGATCAAAAAGAGCACAGCTCATTTCCTTCTAGAAATCACCACGGATCTCATCTCTCTATAGCTCAAGTCTGGCACAAATGATAGGTCTCATTACCCTTGGAAGGACAGTAGACCCGGGAGAAATTGAGAGCTCACGTTCATGTTTTCTGTACTTACCAGCCCTGTGACAAAGTTGGCCAAGTTACTTCACCCCCAAATCCTACTTTGTTCACACACAAAATGGGGAGGGGGGGAGGAATTTGTAAAGTCATAGAGTTGTGAGGAACATGAATATGCCATTCATGAAAAGGACTGTACAAATGTCCGGGGCATATATTCAAGCTATTTTTATTAGTTGATTATAAAACTGTTTATTACCCAACTCAATGATATGTAAATTGAGAGTAAATGTTTGGAAAACTCTTATACTATCAAAATATAAATCTATCAAATCTAATAATAAACTTTTTGGGCTTGCATTTTGTATATCTTTAATTTTTCTAACTTATTTTTATTTCACTTTATAAAAATATTGGTCCACATGCCCATATTTTGTATCTTTCTATCTAATTTCTCTAATAATTCTTTTTTTAATTTTATGAAAGCAATGCTCCAGGATAAGTTGGAGATTCAAAGACAGGTTCTCCACAGAGAAGAAGAGCCTAAAGATAACCGGGTTAAAGATAAATTTACGAATGCTGTGTCATAGAAATTAATGGAAAACTCATCGTATTTGTTTTCTATGCTGTATAACAAGTTACCCTACATTAACTGACTCATAATAACTCCTGTTTATTGTTTCAGTTTCCACAGGTCTGGAGTCTGGACATGGCATGCCTAGGTTCCCAGCCAAAGCCTCACAAGGCTGCCATCAAGATGTGCAGGACTTTGACCTTAGAAACCTCTTAGAGCAGAGACCTCTTCCTTGAAGAACTTACTTGAAGCTTTAGGACTGGGGTCCCTGTTTCCATACTAGCTGTCAGGCAGGGGCGACTCTCAGCTTCTAGAGAGTGTCCGCAGTTCCTTTTGCACGACCCTCTCTACACAAAGCAGCATAGTCTGCAAGACTAGAGAGAGTCTCTCACTTGGGTCCACCGAGACAGTCTTCCATGATGTAATCAAGGGAGTGACATTCCATCACATTTGCTGTATTCTGTTGGCTCAAACCAGGTCGTAGGTTGCTGTGGCATTCCAGGGAACAGGATTACATAAGGTTGTGACTCACTGGGGGTCACCTTCGGGCACTGGGGGCCACCTTCGGGTGTGGCCACCACACCCATCTACAGATAATCCTATTTTAATGGGTTGACATTACATAGTAAGCAACCATCACCACATAAACTAAACTTGGCAGCAAGAAGCATGCATCCAATTATGAAGAACAGATTAAAAAGGACTCATAGAGAGAACGTGGATAATTTGATGCTCATAAAACATCAGACACAAATAAGCCAGTCTGTGAATTGGTTCTGTCAAACTGCCATGGTACAATTTTTAAATAATACTCAAAAAAAGAAATGTTACTTTTGATTTCCACCTTTTGTATTGCTGATGCCTCTGGAAAAATCGGTATGTATGGCACATATTTTTGTAATTATTTTCTGATGAATATGGTTTGACATAATTGTGCCTTTTTTTAAAACTAAGATTTTCTTTATTATTTTTAAAGAGAGGGGAAGGAAGGGAGGAAGAAAGGGAGAGAAAAATCAATGTACCGTTGCCTTTCACCTGTATCCAGCTTCGGACCTGGCTGGAGACCTGGCTTGCAACCTGGTTACGTGCCCTGACTGAGGAACTGAACCAGTCACTTTTGGGTTCGCAGGCCGGTGCCTATCCACTGAGCCACCTGCCAGGGCTAATAACGCCCTTAAAATGAGATATTTAATGATGTGAAAGCTAAGAACCATGCTAACAGTGATTCCTGAATAAGATCTACCTACCCCCATAAACTCCCTGAAATACAATGCTGTAGCTGTGGAAATTGCTTAATAAACCTCTTTTAGTCTTGGATAATTTGTATACAGTATGGGTTAACTTGTAGAAACATTTTTTTAAAACCCAGCTCTCTACCTGAGTCTACTTGAAAATTGCCAATTGCTGGAAATGCATCCTTTTACTGGGAGACTTGGCCAAAAATTGTCCCATTGGAGAGTCTTACCAGCTCACCTCTAACAGGTTCATAGACAGTTTGCCTTTTACACTCCTGTGGGAAAGAGTTGAAAGCTCACATTCCATATAACAACTATGTGATGTCTCTAGACTGAAGGGTTGTTAGTTTGGGGGACAGGAAACAATAATAATAATGAACCACTGTAAAACACAGGGAAATACCTTGGAAAGGGCCTCTGGGATGGGTCCTCCTGCAGGGACACCTAGGTAACAGCAAGTAGTGTTGAGGAGTTGAGAAAGGCACAAGGGACACCTAGGTAACAGCAAGTAGTGTTGAGGAGTTGAGAAAGGCACAAGGGACACCTAGGTAACAGCAAGTAGTGTTGAGGAGTTAAGAAAGGCACAAGGAAAAGAGGCACCAAAGGCAAACGCACCCTGATTCTTCAATGCTTGCTCCAGTTCTTAGAGTCTCTAAGAAGAAATATTCTAGGGCTTCAAGGTCACCAGTCTATTGGTTGTGGGCCCTGACAAACTCATGAAAGAGTAAACTCAACTCTATAGAGAAGTGTTCACCATTGAACACACAATGAGCGCCACAAAAGTGAACCTCATATGTAATTTTAAAATTTCCAGTAACTACATTTTAAAAGGGATAAAGAAATGGATAAAATTAATGTATTCTATTTAACTCACTATATCTAAAATATTATCATCTCAACATGTAACCAACATAGAAATTACTAGACATTTTATTCTTTTGTACTAAGTCTTCAAAATTGGATGTGTATACTACACTTACAGAATTCTGCACTTGGATTTACCATTTCAGTTGCACAGTGGTCACATGTGTGTACTATATAGAAAAAGATAACTAGAGAGAATAGTAACATGTCCCCAGCTAGATGCAAAACATTCAAGACCACATGTTGGCAAGGCTTCTGTACCTCTGAAACACTGGAGAGTAAATCTGAAACATTCCTCATCATCTTTTATGGAAAAACACAGTCATCAAGTAATTTATTCAAGAAGAAAATTGCCTAAAAGGGTAAATTAAATACCATCAAAATATAAAGGTAAAATTGTACAATCCTTCATGAAATAATTTCTGGGCTCTTAGCCTAGAAATACCATATTAATTATAGATATATGTATATGTACACACATACAATATTCAGGTGTCCTTAATTTCACAAGCTATAATTGACTTTAGAAAACTGAAGCAATAATTTTCATCATAGTCCCTGTATAGTAAGATGACAGTTATTAATGCCTCTACTTTATAAGTGGAGAATTTAATACTGTTTTCTTAGGTGCACATACGGTTTTGGCCTTTGCAATGGACTGGATTTTGCCCCCTCCAAAATTGAATTCTTGAAGCACTAACCCCAATGTATTTGGAGGTAAGAGTTAGGAGGAAGTTAAGGTTAAATGAGGTCATCAGGGTGGGGCCCTCATCGGATAGTATTGGTGGCCTTATGAGGAGAGGAAGAGATACCTCCCTCCCTCCCTCCCTCTCTCTCTCTCTCTCCCCTCCTTCCTCCCCTCACATGAGGATAAAGTAAGAAGTGGTCTTCTACAAGCCACAAAAAGCAGTCTTCCCAGGAACCAAATCAATTGGCATCTTGGTCTTGGACTTCTCAGCTTCCAAATCTTTGAGAAAATAAATTTCTGCTGTTTAAGCCACTCAGCCTGTGGTATTTGTTATGGCAGCCGAAACAGACTAACACAGCCTCTATTCTTTTAGGAATCAGAATTCAGCATCAGAAATGGATTTTTTTAATCCTCATGCAAGGATGTGTTTACTAATGAGAGAGAGAGAGAGAGAGAGAGAGAGAGAGAGAGATGAAACTTTGATTGGTTGCCTCCCATACTCACCCCAACCAGAGATTGAAACTGAAAACTAGGCATGTGCCCTGACCAGAAATCAAGCCTGCAACCTCAACCTTTTGGTGCACAGGATGATGTTCCAACCAACTGAGCCACCTGGCCAGGGCCAGAAGTGGATCTTAATGATGGCTATCTATAGAGAAAGTGAACATCCATCACTAGAATTACTCTATACAAACTGTCACTTGCTCAATTACAAGTTATAGAGCTGATTTATCATCAGGAAGCTGAAGTCTGCAAAGGCAACTTCATCCTCCAAAAAAGAACAGCCCCCTATCTCTCCCAGGTGATATTCCTTCTTGCTCTTTTTTTTTTTAAACCATTGGCCTTATTCAAGGGTCAGTTGGTGGTAAGGAACCCAAGCCTCTCAAAGTGGTTTAAGGCTAAATGAAGAATTAATTGGAAACTAGTGTTCGAGTATTTCATGGACAAGGGGCTGCACACAGAACTAGATTCCCAACAGACTGGAGGTAGCCTCTCACTGCACGCTTCAACGTCTCCATTTTCTTTCCTCTCTGTGCCTGCTTCTTTCTTCTTTTTCTCTATAACTGATTTTCTCTTTCCTTTCGCCCAGTACACAAGTGTGGCCACCCCAGTCACAAAGACTGACCAGACCACTTTGTCCCAAATGTAGTTTCCTGGGAGGGAGGATTTGATTGGCCTGCAATGATAACACCTTCCTGTAACTGAATAGTGTATAGTTGTTAAACATATTCATAGCACTTTTGAAAAGGGGAGAAAATTCATGTTCTAACAGTGGGAAGTGAAAAGTGCTAAAAACCAATTGTATCTGTTGCCTGAAATGCTATGAAACAAAGACACTAAGAAAATATTCTAAAGTATTATAGGGTGTTTCAGTGATTGCTTGCTGCCTAATAACAAATTCTGCAACATTTAGCATCACAAAACAATAATTATTTATTATTTCTCATGATTCAGTGGGTAGACTGGTCTTAGCTTGGTAGTTTTCTGCTCCATGCGACATGGGCTGAGATCACTAATTCAACTGCACTGAATTGGTGGCTGGATAAGGTTGGAAGTTCCAGAAAGGCTTTCCTCAGATGTCAGACATCTTGGTACACCTCTATGTGGCCTCCCCACGTCACTAGCTTAGGCTTCCTCACAATATGGTGTAGCTACGCAGTCAGATGTTTTACGTGGCTGCTGGTTTCCAGAGGGAAAGGGGAAGTTGCTGAGCCTCTTGAAGTCCAGGCCTAGACTTGGTACCTTATCACTTCTGCAGACTTCTAGTGGTCAAAGCAGTTCAGGACATCAGCCCAGTTCCCGAGAGACAGACTCCGCCTTTGATAGATGGAAGATGCATATGCAAGCAGGGAGGAAAGGCATCCACAGCCCTGGCTGGTGGCACAGTGGGTAAGATGTCGGCCTGTGAACCCAAAGGTCGCAGGTTTGATTCCCCAGCCAGGGCATATAACCAGGTTGCAAGCCAGGTCTCCAGCCAGGTCTGTAGCTGGAGGCAGGTGAAAGGCAACCATACATTGATGTCTCTCTCCCTCTCTGCCTCTCTCCCTTCCCCTCTTTCTAAAAATAATGAAATAAAATCTTAAAAAAAAAAAAAAAAAAAAAGGCACCAACAACAGGCATTTTGGAAGACCATTGCTTAGGGCTAAGCACCTCGGTGTTTGGAACTATAAGAAAAGGGGTATTTTTCCTGCTGCTTTCTGATTTTCCATGCTTTCCAATTCTTCAATGAACACCATTTTAACCATAATGATAAAGTTTCCAATGATGCTAAGTTTGTCACAGTAATATATTAAGTGGTGCCAAGCTGAACGTCTGGAATAAACAGATCAAAGGAAAGATGTTTTATGCATTTTAAAATATGATACATGCTGGGGAATAATGTCAACAAGAAATTCTTGGCTTTGCCTCCCTCCAGCGTAATAAAACTTGCTGCAACAGCAGCTGAAGTACAGGGGGAAATATATATTTCTTGCTGTTGACAAAAACAACCTTCTGCCCCCTTAAGCACTCTGCTTCTTTGTGTTTGCGTGAGGGCTTCGGCGACCGTCCTTGAGAACTGACTTGTGAGCCCAGTGGCGGTGGGCCTTTCCTCGATATAAGACATGGCTTCTGCACGCCATGTAGCAGCTGCTCTGGGACCAGGAGGCTCCTGAGTGCCATGTCTGTCGGCTGCTGCTCAGGAGGACTGCTTCCATCTCACCCAAAAGGCCTGAGAGCTCATTCTTGCACGGAGCTAGGCCTCAGTGGTACCGGGCCGTCCAGTTGTTCTGGAATTCACGAGGGTGAGATCAGATGAGCGCTTGTCATCCAAGTGACTTCTGTACGCAGGTGACATTGTGCCTTCTCTCTCACATTCCCAGCTCTGTCTTCCACCAGCCCCTTTGCCATGGACCCTGCGATCGCATTGTCACCTCTCTGTTCCTTCAGGGGTTGCCGCTGTCTCGGCTGTGGCAGATGACAAGGCTTGCCCTTCCATTCCGCCAGCCTCGCTCCAGAACACATCCAACCCCCTTTCTCCCAGAAGCCCTCCTTGATCTTCCGGTCAGATTTACGCCCCCACCCCTAGTCTCCGGGACTTGGCTCCACAATTCTGCCCTCAGTGCTGACCGGAAATGGAAAGAGGGTGAGATTCTAAATCCCTGTTCCTGGTGAGCACTCGGCCTGGGGTAGACATGCAATGTCACCTGGTGATGGCCTCCATGGAGCTCTCTTTGGGGAAGTAGGAGCACCAAGGGGAGGGGGCTTAGGTTCGGGACAGCGTGCCAGGAAGAGGGCACAGCCAAACCACCCGCACGGAGGCAGGAAAACCTGTGGAGCATGAGGGAACAGCCCACGAACTGCTTTTAGGGGATCACAGTCCCATCATAGGAGGCGCCCAGAGGCCTAAGGCCTCTGGGAGGCAGAGTCTCATCTTTGCGACCTGCAACCCACCTCAGAGCTAATGCTGAGACACGTGGTGCGCCCGGGGGGTTGCTGAAACCTAAGGGGTCACATGGCTCGTTCTCTGTCATCCTCTTGCAAGTATACAGGACAGAGGCTACAGGACAGAGGTCAATAGACATCTCAGAGACACAGCAGCTGTCGTCTATTAAGTCCCTCATTAAAGAAATTTGCAGCAAAGTGAAAACATTGTCCCTCTTCTCCTTACATGTTTTGGGTTTAGGAAAAGATAGTTTGAGAGATTCAGCCCAAGTCAAGAAAAGCCCTTTGAAGTCCGTGGTAAATTCTAAGAGCCCCAAAGGCACCCAAGACCAAAACTTTGGAAATTTCTGGAATGGGTGGCCCTGGAGCCAGTTTCCCTTGGTTCAAATCCTGGCTCCTCTCATTACAAGCTGTGTGGCCTCCGATTAGGTTGCAAACTTCTCTGTGCCTGTTTGTCCACTTGGAAAACTAGGGCGAGAATGAGAAGGACTGCTGGGTTAAAGGGTTCATCAAGGAAGCACCCGGGAAGGTGCACGATGCAGAGTTCGTGGTCACCAAGCATCAGGTAATGCTAACTTACACGCGCAGAGGCACTAATTCATGCCAGGCCCTGCGCTGGCCCCCAGTGACAGAGAGATGACCCGTTCAGGGCCCCAGTCTTTAAGGGAGTCACAGCGGGGAGAAGGAGCCCAAAGAAACAAGTCATCCGTGTGCAGACTGGCCAAGTTCCGGGCCTGTAGGGGTCAGGACTCTCGGAAGCGGAATTTTCCACATTTCGCTCCAGTGAGCAGCAGCTGAGACGGATCCCTTAGTGAGCGCACAATGTTCTCAACGGACATATTTGTGAAGAACGTTTATAGGGCTGAGGCTTCATGGAAGCCAGGCTGCCTGGGAGGCCAGCTGCTCGGGTCACTCCTGTTCTGACGTTGCAATTTTGTTTCTGCCACTGATCTGATCAACAGCAGACATCTGTTGTGTTCCTGGTGCTCTGCTAGGACACAGGTCCATCAAGATGATTAAGTTGTACCCCCACCTCGGCTGGAAGTCCCAGAGCTGAGAGGAGCACCACCTGACCGTCATTATGCACCATGGAAAATCCATGCAAAGATAAGGTAAAGCCACTTAACCTCTCAGGCCTGTTCCCTCAAATGCACATGGCCCTGTGCAACCGAAGAAGTTTCCTCCTGATCTAAGACCCTGATACTCTATTCAAATGCTGTCAGCACTCTCAGAGATTATATTTGGACTTTTAGGGTCATGTGTCATCACCATTAACCTTGGGGGAGATGCTGTGCTCTAGGGGCAATAACATGCCCAGTTTATCAAAGGGAGAAACTGGGACCTTGGGAGGGAAGGTTCAAATCTCGCCCAAGAAACAGACAAACTCAAAGGTAGAGTCCTGGCTCAAGAAATAGACAAACTCAAAGGTACAAAGGTTCGGGGGGCTTTTCAGAGTTTAAGGAAAGATGTTTGTCAGTGTGAGGTGAATTCTGCAACTTCCTACTTGGGATTTAAAATGCAAGCTCACCTGGCTGGTTATTGCTGACAATTTCCCCAGCCTTTATACCATGTTTTTCTCCTTTGCATATTTTCCCTTTTGAGACCAAAATCACATCGATGGACTACACTAACACAGCATTATTGCCTAAATTATTGAGCTGATTTTCTCAGATGGCCACAAACACTGACTTTATTCTTTTTGTATAACCTCAAATATAAGGGCTACACACTTAAGTCCAATAGCATTGGCTTTCCTTTGAGAACTTGGACTTGTCCATCATGTGTCTTGTGATGGCATTGCTGGAATTGTCTAAAATCAGCTAATGTCTACAGAACAATGACAGAGCTTGATTTTCTTTCTTCCCTATATTCAGAGAAACGTCCGAGCTCTCCCTTCTACTTATATATAGAAGACATTGATTTTAATTACTTGAGTAGCATCTTTCCAGTCTAAATGTCCATATGCTAGCGGGAAGCATTCTGCTAATGGAATGCCTTGGTAATCAGCCAAAACGAAAAGAAATTCAGGTCAACTGAAGTGGAAGAGAAGCTCACCATAGGTTTGGAGGCTTTTATTTTCCTTTTGTAAAATAAAATCTATAAACTCACAGAGACCTGTTTTGGATCTAGTCACAGCCCCCAGGTCACCACTGGCTATTCCATGACCTGTGTGAGGCCCTTGTGCCTTTCTCATCATCCCTACTTCCCTATGACTAAGTGGGCAATGTTACACTCGATCATCAATGACCTACATGTTCCTAATTACTAAAAGATTCTTAACATCTTTAAGTTGGGAGCACCCAAGTTTTATAGGTGTCATTACATTCCCACTTAAATTATATATCATAATCCTGGAATGAGGAGTTCTACATAATCAAATTTTCCAGAATTCTAAGTTCTATTTTTTTTCTTGGCCTCTGTCACAGTGCCTGTGTCTGCATATTCCTCTTGTTCCTACATGTTACTTCTAATCAGCTGCTTCTGATTTTCAGTGGCCCCAGCAATCATGTCATCAATCTTGGAATAATGCATAAAACAAGAGCTGCCGTCAGCATGGAGGACGTGCAGGCTATTTTATTATCATGAGTGGCATCTCAGGCTTAGTCACGTACACAGGTAGATAATCAAAGTGACCAGCCTCACCATGTCCATATCAGTAAATCATCTGTTCTGTTCTGCAAATATTTATTGAACCAAGGACATGGGTTCACGTAGTCAGGCTCACAAGGCTGCTCAGGCTAGCAAACCTTTTCACCTTCTTCTTGGATGACTCATCCTAAATTTTCTGTGTGAGGCTCAAGATATAAGCCCCACACTTTACACAGAAGTCATCTCAAGGGTCAATGCTCCTCAGAGCAAACCCAATGACACTATGTAGGATGCCTATCTGGGAAGGGAGCTTCCTGCGTGGATGACACAGAAGATAAGGAAGGGGAAGGGGGCGGACCCTGGCCATAGTGCCCAAACGTCAGTAGGCAGCAAAATCCCTCGGGTTGTTTGGTTAAAATAGTTCCCTGGGCCCCACTCTTTGAAATTCAGAGTGAGTTTCAGTTAGGAAACTGCGATTTTAATTCGTGCTCTGGGGGCTCCAGACACCAGAGGTCTGTGGCCCACTCTGGGAATCCAGCTTAGGGAGGTGAAATTGCCCACAGAGTGCAGGGAACACTCCAACACAGGAGTGATGGCTGGGCCGCCCGCGCAAGGGGGGCGGTGGGGGAGAAGCCCTCATTTGGATGCCAAGCAGTATTTGTACAAAAGCCAGAAGAATTTGCTTGCTGGGGGAAAAAAACCATCAAAAGCAGAATAAAGAACATGTAAATGCAGACTATTTAAATTTCTGATAACCTTCATTTACCAAAAAATTAAATTCTGGCAACAAAGATAGCTACCAGATTCACTTTCAGATTTGAAATGACACCAGAAAGGAACTGCCTGCCATCTGGGAGAGGGAGTTAAAAAATAATAACAACAAATCGCTCGGAGGGACAGAGCTTTTGTGAGTCTTGAACACAGTCACAGCACAAAGGGTGAACTTGAATGAGTAGTTCCATCCGTCCCTTTGATATGGCACACTTTACTCCAGGAGGTTCTTAGCTCAGAAATAATTCTACTACAGCGCATCTTCCTTTGGGGGCCCTCACCCACCTCCCAGTACCCCTGTCCTCTGGGGCCCCCCACCCTCCAGGACCCCACAGCTTCCATCCGAGAAGAGCCATGGGAACCCAGACTTCCCCTTACTCCTCCTACCTTCACCTCATTCAAATGCGCTGCCCTCAGCACGGCTCTAGCAAAGACCAGGGAAACCACACCATGAACACCCCCACCCTAGGTGCTGCCTGCAAAATGAGGAAAGCAAGCAACTTTCTAATCCGAAGGATAATTACTTTAAATTTTATGAAAGGGGCCACTTCTCCGAGATGCTCAGATTGTCTGGCCTACAGGATGTTCGCTCTGCTGGCAAGACAAGGCTAGTTCTAGCCTATTGTTCACCCTGTGCCAGGCGCTATTCTAAAATTCTTGAGTACGCTGGCTCCTGTGATTTTCACAACAACCCTGAGGGGCACAACTGTCCCGGGTCTGCAGATGAGGAAGCTGAGGTGTAACTTGCTTCATAAAGTTAGCATGGCTCCTAAGGAGGTGCTGGAGTCCGAATTCAGTTCTGGGCTGTCTGGCCCCAGGTGTGCCTTTGCCACCCCTCAGCCCCCGCCACCGTCAGGACTGGAAGTAGCTCTAGACCCTTCCAGCTGCCCTTGGCTCCGCAGGTGAGGATTACAAACAGCCAGTTTCTCTAGACAGCCCTGAGTCTTTTCCTTAGACATGAAAAAGAATCACTTGGATGTTCCACTGCCAATCTGCTCGAGGTCATCTCTACCAACTGTACACCATCACCACCATCCCTGAAGCTGTCTTCAAGTTGCTCCTGCTCTGTTCTGGATGATTCCAGATCTCAGCCTCAGAATAAGGGTTCTCGGCGTTGCCCTGCCCCGCCTTGAGCTAAGTTTTGGTTATATTTCTCAGGCTATAAAAACGTAAAGCTGACTGGTGATTATGCGTTATTAATTGGGTCCCTCTACCTCCAGCCAGGCTCAGCTCTCCCCCTGCCTCCTTCTTCCTGGGAGCGTCCATGCCCATGAGACCTTAATAAGGGACATGATGTGTCCCTAAGCAGCAGGACTGAGATAGGGCTACACGGCCTAAATAAGGAGCACACTTGCCATCAGCAACCTGAAAGGCACCCACAGCCATGGAATCCCAGTCTTCAGTTTGGCTAAAGCTGGTCCGAATGACCAGGGAACAGACAGTCACAGTGGCCCAACACTAGCGTGATGGTCAGCAGCTGACTTTAACCATTCAAACCTTAGTGTGTCTCCAAAATGCTCACTACCACCTAGTCCAGAGCATGAATAATGTTCTATTTCCTCTATTTTCAGCTCTTTGTTCTCTCCAAAGCAAGATACTCTGTGGGCTCAAGACTGGGAACGGATTGTATTTTATTTTATTTATTTTATTTTTAAAGATGGTATTCATTATTTTTGAAGAGGGGAGATGGGAGAGAGGCAGAGAGGGAGAGAAACATCAATGCATGGTTGCCTTTCACCTGCCTCCAGCTATGGACCTGGCTGGAGACCTGGCTTGCAACCTGGTTATGTGCCCTGGCTGGGAATTGAACCAGCGACCTTTGGGTCCGCAAGCCAGTGCTTTATCCACTGGGCCACCAGCCAGAGCTTGGGAACGAATTTTAAATCGATTCCACTGATGCACAATGTTTTTTGTGCTTTCATTTTAGAGGATTTTTACATATACAAAAGTAGTCAAAATGACATAACAAAGGCCCAGGACCCATTACTCATCCCCCAACAACCACCAGCCCTTGGCCAGTCTTTCCACCCCACATCCTCCACCACCCCTACCAGGGGTCATGTTAGGCCAACCAAAAACATTTCAGTGTATATTCCTAAAACAGTGATTCTCAACAGGGGGGTGAAGTTGCCCCCTCCCCCTTACCCCTGTCCTGAGGACATCTGGCAATATCTGGAGTCCTGTGTGGTTGTCACAACTGGGAAAGGGGTACTATTAGCATCTAGTAGGTAGAAGACCAGGGATGCTGCTGAACCTCCCACAATGGAAGGATAGCACCCCCTGCCCTAGCAAAGAATGATCCCAAAATGCTGAGGTAGAGAAATCCTATTTTAAAAGATAAAAGCTTTTTAAAAACATAAATAAACATAATGCCTTTATCATACCTGAAAATAATAATTACTATTATATTTTAATAAAGATTGAGATGCCTCAAACAAGGCTTGGGCCTTTCATGCTTAGTGTTTTTTTAATTGTAAAAAGATCTCCAGGAGATGTGGATTAAGGTCTTAGAGTAGCTTATAGCAATGAACTCACCAGGTGTCTGTGAATTCATCTATTCTCCAGCTACTCCAAGATCAATTATGATTCTCATTTTCAGGTAAAACCAGTGAAAGGAGTTTCACTCTATAATGTTACCTTGTATCCTATCCCCTTCTCTGTCAGCCCCACTTCTGTTTGTAGAATTTTAAAAAATACATATAAGATGACTGTTGAAGAAGAAATCAGAGGTCATCTGGCCCAATATTTAGCTTTTCAGATAAAGCCCAGAGATCTACTACTTTTCAAAAAAAAAAACAAACCCAGAGCTGGGTTAATGTAAGTTTTTATACGCTTCACTAAAGTATTTTTATTCCATTTCAGGTTTTTTCACAAAAGAGTTGTGCAGCCCTGGCCGGTGTGGCTCAGTGGACTGAGCACTGGCCTATGAAGCAGAAGGTTACTGGTTCAATTCCCAGTCAGGGCACATGCGTGGGTTGTGGGCCAGGTCCCCAGCTGGAGGCGTGCGGGATGCAACCCATCAGTGCACCTCTCGCACATGGATGTTTCCAATGCTCTCTCCCTCTCTTTCTCCCTCCCTTCCCCCATCTCTTTAAAAAAATGCATGAGCTATAAAACCATAGAAAATAATTTGGTATTCGCATGTTTCTGAAATGCTAAGAAAAATCATAGAAATATGGGTATGTTTTTTACTCAAAATCCAGGGGTTTATTTCTATTGAGGACAATGAGTAATGTACACATAAAGACCCAGGACTGAGCAGGAGAGAACCTGTTGGCTGGAGGAATAACCTGCCCAGCTTGGTGGGCAGGAAGATCAAGGGGAAAAAACTCACGTCTTCATTCCAGTGATTAATAAGGAAGTCTTGAATGTTACTGAGGAAGCAAGTAGGAATGGCGAGGTTAGTGTCTGGACAGGGAAAGGGTTAAAAAAAAAGGTTCGTCAAAGCCCTAGCTGGTAGCACAGTAAATAAGGTGCTAGCCTGCGAGTCCAAAGGTTGCTGGTTCGATTCCCAGCCAGGGCACATAACCAGGTTGCAAGCCAGGTCTCCAGCCAGGTCCATAGCTGGAGGCAGGTGAAAGGCAACCATACATTGATGTCTCTCTCCCTCTCTGCCTCTCTCCCTTCCCCTCTCTCTAAAAATAATAAAATCTTTTAAAAAAAATGTAAACACAATGGGGAGGAATAATTCCTATTACATAGAGGTTCTTTCATTAAATGCCACCCTATATGGAGAAGCATTCCGAAAGCCACAAGCACTAGATGCCTATGAAGCATTATTGCTGTTTTGGAGAATCATTAAAAACTGTAATAACAGACGCCAAGGGATGGGGGATAGATGAGATTACAAGGAGCTAATATGTTGTTTTTAAAGAAGCACAATAAAGATAATCATAAATAAGTTATAACGTCATTCCATAAACAGAAGTGGAGACCTCACAGTGGTGGTCAGTTCTCATCTCTGTCTCTTTGTGTGTGTCTTCTCTCTCTCTCCCTCTCTCTCTCTCTTATTGTTTGGGTCTTGGTAGGAGATTTCCCAAGGGGAAAAGCCAAAAGTATGTTAATTCCCTCTCCCAGAGTTCTCTGGGACTTGAGCACGTGATCTAGGCTCAGCCAATGGGAAAGTTGCACCTGGCAGAGGTGGCCTCCAGAGTCCAAAGGCCTGGGGAGGTCCAGGAGCAGTGGCGCCCTCAGTGAGGCCCCAGTCACAGCACAGCGGGGTCTCAGCCTTCAACTTGGCCATCAGGCCCACTGCTGGTTCGTGTTTATTTTCCAAGCCTGACCCCTCCTTTTTCTGATGATTATATGAACTACCTTGTCCTTCTACTTAATTCCTTTTTGCTTGAGTTATCCAAAGTTGGAGTCTATATTTTATAGACAACAATTCTGATGGCCTAAATCATTACAGAAAAATGTGGGTAATCATTTGTAGACCCCCAATGACATTTTGACATTTTTCTATAATTGCCTAGCCTGTAAGAAAGGTGGTCAGTCCACTTCAGCTCAAGGGCTTTCAAATTTTGGCACCAGGTTGCAGAGTAAGTTGGCCCTTTCATGAGTTGTACACCTTTACATTAGTTAAGATGACTAGAGAGCCCTGGCTGGTGTGGCTCAGTAGACTGAGCACCAGCCTGCAAACCACAAGTTTGCTGGTTTGATTCCCAGTCAGGGCACATGCCTGGGTTGTGGTCCAGGTCCCCAGTCTGGGGCAGAAGAGAGGCAGCTGTTTCTCTCAAACACTGATATTTCTCTCCTTCTCCTCTCTCTCTCTAAAAATAAAGAATTAAAACCTTTTTAAAAAATGACTAGAGCCCTGGCTGGTAGCATAGTGGATAAGGTGCCGGCCTGCGAACCCAAAGGTCGCAGGTTCAATTCCCCAGCCAGGGCACATAACCAGATTGCAAACCAGGTCTCCAGTGAGGTCTGTGGCTGGAGGCAGGTGAAAGGCAACCATACATTGATGTCTCTCTTCCTCTCTGCCTCTCTCCCTTCCCCTCTTTCTAAAAATAATACACTTTGTAATATTGATTGATTAAATGTAAGATAATTCATCCAAAAAAAAAAAAAAATGACTAGAGAGCTCAATGTTTCTCTGAGTCCCCCTGTGTGACATCACAGGTTCCAGATCTTGTTTCTGAGGTGTACACATCTTGATAGTCACCCTAGCCCAAGGAAAAGCCTATTTCCTAGGAGACTCGAGAGTGACATATTACAGAAATGCCATGCAGCCTGGAAAAGTCACCCTCTGTAGATATTTGCCCATGTCTGTGGCTGTTTGTTCATGCCTTCCAAATTTAAATTCCGGTGATAGGGTCACCATGTCCAGAATGGTCCATGAGGGAACCCTCCAAACCCCAAGGACTCTCCAGAAACTGTTACCATCGTTAAGAGTCTAATTTTTTTAATTTAATTTTATTGTTATATTACACCCATCCCCTTTTTACTCCCCTCTGTCCCCTTCCCACCTAACCACTCCCCACCAAAGTCAATCCCACTTGTTGTCCATGTCCATGGATGGTCCTTCCATGCTAGTTCCTTGACTAAACTGCTCCCCTTCTTTGCCTCCTCCTCCCCTGTCCCCTCTGCCCCCCTGTGTTCATGTATCTGGTTCTATTTTGCTTGTTTAAAGAGTCTAATTTTCACAATTATCTAATTGTGTTAGCCAGAGGTCAAACCATCCAACATTCAAGTCTGTGATGGGTGTGTGGATCTGGACCCAAAACTCAGGACAGTGGGTCAATTTCATAGGACTTTTAGCAATTTGAATTCACATAAAGTAATCTTGGCAGCACCTCCAGTCAGCAAGCCTTCCCATCCTTCCACACCTACACTTCATGCATACTGTACTGAAAGATGACAGCAAAAGTTTCCGTGCTCCTCTGAGTTAGCCTAGCAGGCCCACCGCAGGGGAAACTGCCTCTCGGACACTGCTTGGGAGAATTTTCCGCCATGCCACGGCTGAAAGTGAAAGTGGAAGTGCACGCTCCGTTCTCTGGGAGTGGGACTCTGACCTCAGAGCTGCATTACAGGGGCTGCACGGTCCCAGCACCGTAGGTTAAAGAGAGCGTGGGAGAGGTTTGGGATGAGCAGGAAGGGGGAGGGGAGGGGAAGTAGATTACAGCACCCCAAGACATACCTTTTCATGCCCAAAGGGGGTGAGTGGGAGGAATTTTTATGCCAATAGCTAGCTAGCTAGATACACATACATACATAGTACATTCATACACACGTGCATATCAGTACAAATATTTTTCCTTTTTCAAAACTACTGCTCTCCCCTTTTTGTGGCCAATTGCAAACTCAAACAATATTCTGGGAGGGGGAAGGGGACAGAGGGGAGTAAAAAGGGGATGAATGTAAAACAACAACAATAAAAGTAAATTAAAAAAATATCGTAGTGTTGCAAATGGTTTCTAACTTCTGTATCATTTCTTGCTTGGATCAACAAAGAGGAAATTGGGAAGTTTGATTTCATTTTCAGCAGGCACCCTAATGACACAAGGAAACAAGAGTAAGGAGCAGGGAGAGGAACACAAAGGAGAGGAGACCGGCTGCTCAGCCTCGGACCATGACGCACACAAAGGCACTTGGAGCTGGCCTGGTTCTGGCAGGCAGCCATTTTTGTCTTTGAAGGTCTCAGCGACATTGTTGAAATACATCTTCAAAAACAGGAAACTGTGTGATTTTTACTTTCTGGCAACCTCACCCTTTCTTGTGAGCTGCTAACCTCACCATAGGCTGTTCACTTTGATTCCCTCTAAGGAGAAGAGGCAGAAACAAAAATGTTTCCTTTTCACTTAAATCTCCACGTTTTGGGATGTAGCTACAAAGCTAAGTCGCTTCTGCTCCTAAATGTATCCAACAAACCTTCCTGAAATGAGGCCCGTACAGAGGGCGAGGGGCGGCCAGCTAGTTCAGCTTTGTAGCTGGAGTGCAAAGGGGAACCACCCTAAGGAGCAGGTACAAACTCAGTGAGCGACGAGGGCTACCCTAGCTGATTGGTCATTCCAGGAGGCCAGGCAAACAGTCTCCGCAGACCAGCACTACCGAACTGGGGCCAGAGAATATTCTTTGAGGAGGGGGCTGTCCTGTGCACTGCGGGATGATTAACAGCACCCCGGTCTCCATTAGATGCCTCCATTCCCAGACGTGACAACCAAACCAACACTCAACCTTAGCTTGTTAGGCATTTCCAAAACGAGTGGTAGATTCTTCCAAACATTTTATCATTAAAAATGCCAAACATGAGGCAGGTAAAAGGCAACCACACATTGATGTCTCTCTCCCTCTCTGCCTCTCTCCCTTCCCCTCTAAAAATAATAAAATCTCTAAAAATGAATAAAAAGAAAAATCATTAAAACGTCAAACATAATGCAAAGTGAAAAGAATTTTATAAAAATCACCCATGTTCCCACCACTTAGATTTCACCATTAACATTTTGCTGTACTTACTTATCTATCCTTTTGTCTCTGTTTACTAATCGACGAGGACCATTTCTTTGAGTCAGTTCTCAGAGCAATAAAAGTGAACATTTAAAAAGCCATGCCTACATTCGTTAGTAAGCATTATTACTATTTGTTGGCCAATTCACATAACTGGTGGGGGGAGTAGAATAGAGTGTTGGGGGTGGGAGGGGTCAGAACTTAAGTCGTTAGAAACCAAATCTCTAAATTTTTGTATCAATTCTATTAGCTCTTGAGAAATAGCCTTTCAGTTTCCTGTGGTCTTTGAAGATAAAATCTAGTTGGGGAAAAAACTGACCTGACCATATTCACCCTGAACACTTTGGTTAGTTCACAAAACCTATGTGAAAAATGTCTTTTCAAGTCTTTCTGCTTCCTCAGCGCAGAGTTGCCTTAAATAAACTTCCTCCCCGTTACAGTTACAAAGGCTTAAAGATTTGCATATTGAGTTCTTTCTGAGACCTCACAAATACTCCAGCTGGGAAAAGAGAGAAATGGCCCCATCCGAGCGAGCAAGCGTTTAGAAGAAGCATTTCTTTGGAGTTTTGTAACTTGGATGCTTGGTGGTCATAAAAGAATACTTTGTGACTGCTGGACACCGCAGAATCTTTTTCGGCTTGTTTCTAGGTGGCTTTGGTGAAGTAGGTCTGTAATTCTCATTTGTCTCCACCTGAGACCTTATCCGGCTTTGTGATGGAGAATTGTTCCTTGATTTGACATTCTTTTAAAGAAAAACGAGACAGCATTGAATTCTTAGCCGAATACTGCTACTCAGTGTGAGTGGTTTTCCGATTACAGAGCAGGCCTGGAATAGCACTTTTGGCTGAACTCCTTGATGAGGCATTTATAAATTGCATTTCTCCAGATGGGATATAAAGTAGTAAGCCTCGTTGCACAAAGCGCTCATCGAGAATGGTCTTCTTTCCTAACTGTTACACAGTTAAGCTTGAAATAGGGAAACCTGAGGCAATGAGGGCTTAGAATTGCCTAAGATGTCTCATTTGCTAATTTGGGTGCCAAGCGGATGGTGGGGAGATGGTGACAGCTGGTGATGTTTTGTGTCAGGAATTAGGGGTTCCCTTTGGGTAACTGAGAACTCCTCAATGTAAAGGTGGCTGACTCCTGGCCGGTGTGGCTCAGTGGGTCTGGCATTGTCACACAGAGCAAAAGGTCACCGATTCAATTCCCACTAAGAGCAGGCACATGCCTGGGTTGCGGGTTCAGTCCCCAAAGAAGCAACAGATCGATGTTTCTCTCTCACATCAATGTTTCTGTCCCTCTTTCTCCCTCTCTTCTCTGTCTCTAAACATAAACAAATAAACTCTTGAAAAATAGCATAACAGTAAAGGTGGGCTGACTTGGGAGAAGATGGCGTCCAACTCAGAAAAAAATGGTCCTATCAACACAGATCATGTGCTGGCTGAGCTCCAGGCTGGAGCAGTGCCTTCCAGGGTGCACTTGTGTCTGCGCCTAGGACAGGAGCCACCACAGAGGAGTAGGAGAGTTGTCCAAGGTGAGCAAGGGAGTCAAGAGTGGTAGGCGCCTGGAGCAGACGGTGAGGAAGCAGGCACTGGGCAGTGGTGGATGGCCACGGAGAGCTGGAGAAAGGGCTGCAGACGTGTTCCTTCCTGATCTCTGGTCCCTCACGTTTCTGAGCCCAATATTTTCGGCAGCACAACCACTTTGCCGAAATTGAAATCCATCCTTAGCATTGATGGTCTAGAAAATGGAAAAGATCTTAACAAATTCCCTAGCAGCGGAAATGGGCCTGTGGCTGTAGCTGAGAGACCTCGGGCTGGTGTCCTTCCGGTTTGATGCAAGACCTGGGGCACAGTCAGCTGCCAGAGCCACTTGGCTGTGCTCCCTGGGCCCCAGTGAAGGGGTGGGCAAGGGGCCAGCACCCATGAGGGGAGGGGCCTGCACAGGGGAAGAGCCGGTGAAAGAGCTGTGCAAAAGCGGCCGGCCACATAGAGGGTGTGCTTTGGATGGCCCCGATCATGGTTTCCTGTTCTTTGTTTCTTCTGAAAACAGCACAGTTCATCTGTTGGTGAACTCAGTGTCAGAGTGAAGCAAGCCCATGGTGCAGAAAGACATAGGGCAGGTCTTCTGGAAGCTTCTACCTGCCCTAAGATCCTTCAGGCCATTTGTTAGATAAGTCTTTAACTTTGAAACTTCGCTAGAGCCTCCTCCCTGGTATTGAAGCCCAACAGAATCTGGTCAATCTTTCCTAAAAGTAGACAGCTTCTAAAATGGAGAACTAACGTGTCCTTAAAGATATCGTAAAGCCAACCACCCCTGAACCAGGTGGTTATTTCCACTCATCCTATGATTGCTGCAAACGCCCTTGGTCTTCATGCTCTTTTCACTCCTATTTTGATGAACTTGGACATCTAGAAATGTTGCCTATGATGAATCTTAATCTCATGCCAAGAAAGCCATCTAACCTGCAAAACCACGCCGCAGAGAAAACTGGAGATGAGAAAGCGTGAGGAAGCCGAAAAGGGAGAAAACCAATGAACAGGGCTTGAAAGAGACTGGAGAGCTATGGGAAAAGCATAATCGCGAACACGGTAACCTCAAGAAGGAAAGCTCCAAAGTTGCTGAATTTACTCATTTAACCACCTCTGCAGGCTGAGGAGACAGCATGGTCTACACGCAGGCCAATAAAGGGATGCAGTCCCTGGAGCGGCAAGCATCACATTTGTCGTAAACGAAAATTGCAGGAAGGATCGAAGTCAACTGGTTCTGGCTGGCGAGCGTGTGCTCAACAGGGAAAAATTCGAAATCTCGATTTTAATATCCTTTTTAACCACAAGACTGAAGCTCATCAAGAATATTCATAAGGGACAAAACAAAATATTATGTTGCCCTCCTTAAGAAATACTATCAAAGAACATCTTCCACCATCAGCGTGAAACAGCTGGATTGTCTCTGTTGTCTCCTCGTTCCCTAATTCCTCTTAGACACATTATTTATATTTCGTGTTTATATGTTTACTGTGGACTTTAAGAAAGACACCACCATGTACCCTATCAGCTTATTGTTTAAGGAGTGGTTTACAAGAACCGATCCTTGAGCCCTGAAACCCAGCCATGTTTAGTTTAAGGCTTGGTCCTGCCTGGTTTCATCCTGCGCTGGTTTTCCAAGTTACTGGGGTGTCTATTTCCTTTGTAAATTATTGGGGCTGGTGTTGCCCTGCACTTTCCTGGAGGACCTGTCTTTTCTTTGGCTCCCTTCTGTTGCCCCTAAATATGGGGGGGAGGGGGGGTGAGTTTCCTATGAGGGTCATTAACCCTTTGTAATTAGCCAGGAATACCTAATGGCCCTTTCCCATCCCCCTGCCAGCACTGTTTTGTTTTTGATTCTGATCCCCAAGCAGGAACTGGTGTCCGCACAGAGGCCCCTCTTTGCCAAGAGTGATTCATTTCTTTGGGAAGTGAAATTCGCTCGGCACTATCAGAAGCCCTTGACCCCGGGCTCAGAACCCCACAAGCTTTTGTTTGCAGTCGCCATGGTTAATGGCTTTGTGCTGTAGCCCCTTCCAGTCCTCAGCTTCTTCCTCAAACACAAACCACAAAGGGATTGCACTTTTCAACAGAGTGACAATAAAGTCACTGAGAGGCAAAGGACAGGAATGCCTGAGTCTGGCGTCAAAGAGATTCAGGTTCAAGGGCAGACTTGGTTAACAGACCCTGTTTTTCTGTTTCTTTGTGTTTTAATCAGGTTGTGAGGCTTAACTTACAGGTAGTAAAATCCACCAAGGTCTAATATTTGAACTTGTATTTTTCTATAATCCATGGAGGAAATTATACTACCTGGAGTCAGGACCTGAACCCTGTTCCCTTCCCCCGTCCTTCCCCTGTCAGCCTTCCCCTGTCAGAAGTCACTTAATAGCTCTGAACTCTTCCTGGCCTCTTCTGTAAAATAGAAGAGTCAAGGTAATGGTAAGGCCCCCTCTGGATTATAAATCGTCAACAGTTGTGTGATTTAAATGACTCGGGAACAAAACAAAACCCGTGGTCTTCCCCTAAGATTGAAAGAATCTCATGGGTGAAGTCTGCCCCAGTTCTCAGTCCGCAGAGGCGGTGGGAACAGGAAATCAACCTTCTCAGCCGTTCAGACCGCCTTGGCCAGCTGCCAGGCGGCCCTGGCGAGAAGAGCTGAAGGCAGGCCAACAGGGTCCCCTTCCTCCAGTTACAGAAACTCGCCTCACACCCCTCTGCAACCTTCCTAAGCTTAAGTGCCAAAACCTTTCTGAGGCTGGGGAAAGTGTCCAACATTCTTTGGCTACGGGCTCGGGGCCCCATGTCACCCGTTTTTGAGCAAGACACCGGCTTGGCCCAACTCTGTTTGCTCTGCGGGGGCAGCAGTCCCCCCACCAACACCAAACAAACGAGTGCTTGGAACGAGCGAAACGCGTTCCTTGGTTCAGGTTTCTACCTGGAACTGAAACGGGACGTTTAGCAACATAGCGTGATGAGGTTTGACATTCTGGAGAGTGTTTTCCCCATTCTAAAATTCTCTGACTTGATTCCTGACGTGGGGGAAGGAAACTACGGCAGGAGACGATGATAAACACAAAACGCTTAATACCTGGGAGCGATACGGATGGAAACAGCACCTCGTTCCCTAACGCCTGCTATTCCCAGTGTTACAGAGTAGAAGGAAGCCACTCCCTGCTTTGGAAACGAGGGGGATGGGACTGGGAACACAGCCTTTGTCCTTCACATGCCCCCCTCCCCCAAAAGGAGGGGCTTTAACCATAGAACAGTGATGAAAAGGCTTACAGTGCTGCGAGATTCTGTGAGTGGTCAGAATCGGTTGCCATGTCACTGCATCAAAGGCCACAATGGGGAATTTGAAAAGAAGGTGGCAGCCGTTGGGGGGAAAGGCGTGCAGTTTGCACGGGGGGAGCCGCACTCGATTTGTGCAGGGGGTAGGGAGGGAACGTGCCCTTTGTGCAAAATTAGGAAAGTACGTGCGGTGTGAGAGTTCGGGAAAGCACAAGACCCTCCCCCAACTGAGTATGAGAGCTGCCGGGACCACCAAACTATGACTGGGACAGCATACCTGATTTTTCTGTTCTAACGCTGGCCTGATTTTTGGCAGGACTGTATATTGTTGGGTGTTTTAAAAGGAGCAGGACTCAATGGCAGAATTTCACCTTTAACTTTAAATTTGTGTAACCTTTACATAAGCAAAAACCTTTCCTTTGCACCAAAACTCTGTTGTTAAGAGTTTTCCTTGGCCTACCGGCAGATGAGAACCTTATAAGTAAAGAGCCCTGGGGTTCTGTTTCCGCGACAGCCTGGTTTTCTTTCCAGTCCTGTTGGAAGTTGACTTGCATGGAATCTTGTCTGACTGAAAAAACACCCCCAAGTTTACATTCAGTCCAAAGTAACGGGCACCTGTCTAAATCTAGGTTGCGTCGTTGGGATATCAATTGGCTCTTTACCCTGTTCTATTCTTCCCAAATAGCACATGCTAACTCCTAATACACTATAACATTTGTTTCATTGGAGTTATTGTCCAGTTTCTTTCGTTAGTAAGGGCATGAGAACGGAGACTCATGTTTGCTTTTTTAATGACTGTATCCCCAGCACCTGACCTAGTGTTAAGTTAATGAAACAACGAGGCCATTAGAATGAGGTGGCTCAGCAGGGCACCACAGTTTTGCCACCCCTAAAACTGTGCCTTTTGGGACCCTGATTTTAAGCTGACTATTCAAAAACAAAAGACTCAGAAAGAAACTTTGATCTTTCCCCCTTTCTTGCCTGAGAGTCAGGTGGAAAGGCCTCCATCAGGAAGGAAACCTGAGGATGCTCCCTAATTGGAATTCCGCCGGCAGATGGGGGGGCTCCTGGCGGCTAGATCTCCCACTGTGCCCCCTTCTTTCTGGGTTGTCTGCAAGGAATCCTGCTTCCAAGTGTGCTCTGCTCTTCCCCAGGTTACCTGTAAATCATCCCTTCTCACTTTGGAAATCTCAAACCTCATCCGCCCCTTTTCTCCTTTGTCCATATGACATGTACACCTAGCTTTGCCTCACTGTCTGGAATTTTTGTGCTTATGTGAATTCCCTGTATGCACGCATTAAAGTTTGATTTCCTCCTGTTAATCTGTCTCCGTTGTCTGATTATTCGCCCAGCTAGAGGAATTTAGAAGGTGGCAGGAAATGTATCATCTTCAGCCCCCGCGGCTCAAGTGCTGTGACAGCCTACACAAGCAAACCATAATCTAAGCCTCTACATGCCTCTAGGTTATGAGAAAGATACCGAAGAAGAACAATGAATCATAAGCAGCCAGCTAGGCTTCAAGCTACAGCCAATCAATCATTCCCTTCTTTGCTGCCACCTCTTCTCTGTAGAAGTCTCTCCCAGCTTTTGTCAGCAGAGTATTCCTAATCACTCTGGCTTGGCGCTGCCCAATTCAAATCAAATTTTGCTCAAATGAATTCTTCATATTTTGATGTGGCTGAGTTTATCTTTTAACATTAGCGAAGGCTCAATCAATCTCTGCTGAATCGTTGAATGAATGAACGAATAACCTCTCATAGAATCCTCTTGAAGAGAATTTTAAAGCAAATCCTAAAATAAATTTTTTTTTAAGGATTTTATTTATTATTTGTAGAGAGAGGGGAAGGGAGAGAGGTAAAGAAGGAGAGAGACATCCATGTATGGTTGCCTTTCACCTGCCTCCAGCTATGGACTGGCTAGTGACTTGGCTTGCAACCTGATTATGTGCCCTGGCTGGGAATCGAACCAGTGACCTTTGGGTTCCCAGGCTGGCACCTTATCCACTGTGCCACCAGCCAGGGGCCTAAAATAAATTCTTTATTGACTCTATGATATGAGTCAAACAACAACAAAATAAAATACAATAGAGTAACAATGTGCTAACCAATCTATCCAGGGAAGTAATAACAAAGCTTCAAAAACTAAACTATATAGCCCTGGCTGATGGCACAGTGGATAAGGCGCCAGCCAAAGAACCCAAAGGTCACTGGTTCAATTCCCCAGCCAGGGCACATAACCAGGTTGTAAGCCAGGTCCGTAGCTGGAGGCAGGTGGAAAGCAACCATACACTGATATCGCTCTCTCTCTCTGCCTCTCTCCCTTCCCCTCTCTCTGAAAATAAATAACATCCTTTTTAAAAATTTAAAAACTAAACTATATAAATACTACTTGGGAATAAAAAGAAATAAAATACTGACACTTGAAACATGATGGCTTTCAAAGTAATTGTGCTGAATCAAAGAGGTTAGCCTTAAAAAAAGGGGGTGCCCATTGCCTGATTTCAGTGATGGAAAATTAGCTTATAAAATACGATGGATAGTAACAGAAATCAGGTCAGTGGTCCCTTGGGTACTGAGATGGGAGGGAGAGTGATTACCAATGGGCAGGAGGAAACGTGTACGAACAGTGTTCACTGTCTTAGTTGTGGACATGGGTTCACAGGTACATGTAAACCAAAACTCATTTTATTGAGCATTTTAAACACATGCAATTTATTTAATGTTAATTACTCCCCTGATAAAGCTGGAAAATGCAAGAGCATATTTTAGTGCACCATTCAAGAACTCCCCTCTAAGGGCAGTTGATCTGATCATTTTGATTCTCATTTTCCTTTTCTCTGCCTCATCAGCATCTCAAGAGAATGGCTCAAACAGAACTCAATGAACTGGTATTATAAAGTACATTTATGCTTATCATAATATGTGAGGTTTCTATTTTAGAAGCAAAGGTACCATAGTTATGATCCATAAACTTTTTGCTTTATAACCTGCTTCCTCATACCCATCTTCCTTAGAACTGCCTAGCATTTTTATCATTCAACAAGTATTTGTTGTACTGTTTTGTTTATAATTCCCCTTTTTTGTCCTTTTACTCGTTATCTTTTAGAGAGAAGGGCAGGGAGGGAGGAAAAAAGGAAGAGAAGCATCCACCTTTCACCTGCCTCGAGACCTGGCCTGCAACCTGGTTATGTGCCCTGGCTGGGAATCGAACCAGCAACCTTTGGGTTTGCAGGCCAGCACCAATCCACCAAGCCACCAAGCTACCAGCCTGGTCTATAAATCCTTTTTCAATTTCCTCTGATCTGTTTTGAATCCTTAGCCTATCATCCAGGCTTCAGGTACTTAACTTCCCCTTCCCATCCTCCTCTGCATAATCTTATCTTAAAATCTAGGGAGCAGAGTGTCTCTTCCAACCTACAAATCATTGATAAAATGATCAAGAATTCGAGGATCTTGAAAGAAGGTGAGGAAGACTTTTTAGTTGTTTACTAAAAAAGTAATCTCTGTTACTGAAGCCCTGGAGGTTTGTTCCCAGTTCAGGTCTCAGGTCTCTCCGGTGGAGGCTCAAGCTAAAAAGAATGTCCGTTCCCAACTGGCTTTCCTCCTGTTTTGTACTCAACCAGTAAATTCAAGCCAACTCCTGGGTGAAGGGATAAGCTGTAGGTTGGAAAACTACTTAAGAGTGAAAACAAACATGAGCTATTGATCCTTGCTCGACATAAACCGGTATCACTTTTCTGCTCAGCGTTCTTTCTTGGTAGGCTTCTTCATTTTTCCAGATGGTGCAGTTGATCGTTTCTGGGCCATTTCCATGTGCACTGTGGTTTGTTCACGTTCACATCCTGGTCTCATTTCATGACGTGAAGCACCAATGAGTTGTCTTTCTTTTAAGATACTCTTGGGCCACACTTGTTTTGTTTTTTTTTTTTTTAAGATTTTATTTATTATTTTGAGAGAGAGGAGAAGGGAGGGAGGAAGAAAGGGAGAGCGACATCCATGTAGGGTTGCCTTTCACCTGCCTCCAGCTGGGGACCTGGCTGGAGACCTGGCTTGCAACCTGGTTATGTGCCCTGGCTGGGAATCGAACCAGCGACCTTTGGGTTCGCAGGCCGGCACCTTATCCATTGTGCCACTGGCCCATACTTTCAACCCTTCTTTCACCCCACAACCTCACTTTTTTTTCCCTCCACCCCACAACCTTTTTTTTTTTTTTAAGATTTCGTTCATTATTTCCAAAGAGAGAGGAAGGGAGAGAGGCAGAGAGGGAGAAAGACACAGTATATGGTTGCTTTTCACCTGCCTTCAGCTATAGACCTGGCTGGAGACCTGGCTTGCAACCTGATTATGTGCCCTGGCTGAGGAATTGAACCAGTGACCTTTGGGTTCGCAGGCTTATTGCCTTATTGACTGTGCTACCAGCCAGAGCCCATCCTCACTTTTTAAAAATGATATATAAAGTGTTCCTGGTTTGATTTCCAGCCAGGGTACATACACAGGTTGCAAGCCAGGTCTTCAGCCAAGTGCCCCGGCTGGAGGCAGGTGAAAGGCAACCATACATGGATGTTTCTCTCTCTTTCTTCCTCCTTCCCTTCCCCTCTCTCTCAAAATAATGAATAAAATCTTTAAAAAATGATATATGAAATCATTTTTTTTCCAGTGAGGCTACATAAGCTGTGACTGGTAAGAAGACAGCATCTGCTCTCTGCTCTAGAGTCCCCAGTTCTGGGTAAGTCTCCACCATGTTTTAGACTTAAGGACTGCTGATGACTTTCAGAGCCTCAGTTGCTTTATCTGTACAACAAGGCTAATAGTACTTAACTGGATTTATTAAAACCCAAGGGTTTATCACTACCAACCCATGTTTCATTAAAATACCAAGGATAAATTGTGTTGCTGGCTGGTATGGCTCAGTAGATGGAGCACTGGCCTGCAAACCAAAGGGTCGCCAGTTTGGTTCCCAGTCAGGGCTCATGCCTGGGTTATGGGCCAGGTCCCTAGTTGGGGGTGCTCAAGAGGCAACCACACATTGATGTTTCTCTTCCTCTTTCTCGCTCCCTTCCCCTCTTTCTAAAAATAAAATCTTAAAAAAAAGGAAAAGAATAAATTATGTCTAACACTAAGTCAACTCTGAGTAGTGCATTCCTTTTAGTTTCACTGATAATGTGAGTTCAGCTGTTGGCCTTCCGGAAAAATCCTAGATTCTTAATTGTATCAGCAGTTTAGTTTGTTTGTTTGTGCTTGTCTTCTGGGGGTTTTCCCCTATTCTTTCAATTTAAGATATGCTACTAAGCCTAAGGGTCTTTGCGGGAGAGCAATCTAACTCTTAGTTGCTGGTATTGCTGTTGATCTAATACAAATGACCTCTGAGGCCTGTCGAGTATTTCATTAATTGTGTAAAACCTAAGACTGTGGGAAAGTTGGGTGGTTTCCTTGGAAATACCCAAATTCAGAGATTTAGGTCATGGATATTTTGCATCTTTTTTTACAGGGATCAAACGTGTGTCAGTGAGCGAAGTTCTTGCGTTCAAGTCAGTATTTGCATCTCTGTCATCACTTACCTAGTAGCCTAGCAAGTACCTTCTGGCTGTGGTCCAGGTTGAATTACTTTGTAGATAAAATAGTTTTCTGTATTTATTCTCATATTAGAATCAATTCCCCCACCCCACCCCCTTACGCTCTTCTCTTTATAAAATGGCCTACATTCGTCATCTGTAGAAGATGGCGAGGATGACTTTTGTGGCCTGCTGTACTATGATCTGTGCACCCTTTTATTGTTAAAGAAAAAAGGGTTTTGACCAGGCCACAGTGAGAAGGTGGAACCAGCTTCCTTTCCTGCCCACTCCAGCTCCCTCTGAAGTATGGCAAGACAAGGGATAGAAGAGACCATCCTTTTTTCTGGTTACCAGATCTACTCCCAACACCACGGTTTCATATCAATAGTTTTCTTTTTACACATGCTGAAAAACAGATCTAAGTTATTTTCAAAATCGAATGAAACCTGCATAAATGACCATCCACTGGTGTGTTCAGAAATTCTCCTTTCACAGCGAAAGGATGTATACGGACCACTTTATATTTGCAAACACTCACCGGGGGACACAACAGCAGCTCCCAGAGCTGAAGGGATGGAAAACGCATTAGCTGCCTATTGAATTCAAAGGAAAACCAGCACTCCCCCGAGATGTGCGGGCCCACACGTGTCAGCACCAAGTGGCTATGCTCAGAGGAAGACTGAAAACAGGCAGGGGGTGTCCTCCGAGTTTCCCAAGAGGTGGGGGAGGGAGGAGCAGCTGGGGGGGGGAGTGTTTCCTTCTAAGTTGCTCTTATTTTTCATTGTGGCCAAAGGGCAGTACAGTGGTGACCCTACAGCGGAGCAAATGTAAGAGCTGCAATGAGAATGCGTTCTGCCCCGCAGCCCCGGCCCCCAGTCAGGACTGCAGGTTCCTCAGATCCTGCCCTCCCCTGCTAATCCTGCACCCCACACTGCGCCTGAACCGTCTCCCCATCTCTACCTCCAGCCAAAGTTCTCTTTCCTAAACTCATTAGAGTGGTGATCTCTCAAAAATGATCATAATGGCTGTGCTGTAACTATTCTATGCGGTGACTATTTTAGAAATCTATTTTTATTACAGATGACCAGATCACCTCACTTTCCTGCTTCGCACCTTCCATCTGCTCACTGCCCATTGCAGGAGCATCAGATCACCACAGCAAAAGGGTCTGTGGACTTCTTCCCCATCACTCACACCCTGCAGCCACCCAGCAGTCCATGCTGATTTTCCCTCCTGTCTTGCAACAGTGAGCCATCTCCCCCCGCCCAGGGCCTTTGCACATGATTAAACGTTTTGAACAAGCAACTCCATTCCTAGAAATATTATTATACAGAATTTCTTGCATAAGCACACATGACCTAGTATAAGGATGTTCACTATAGCATTATAAATGTTCCATAATATTAAAATACCCTTCGCCTGGCTGGTGGCTCAGTGGATAGGCACCAGCCTGAGAACCCAAAGGTTGCTGGTTCAATTCCCCAGTCAGGGCATATAATGAGGTTGCAAGCCAGGTCTCCAGCCAGGTCTGTAGCTGGAGGCAGGTGAAAGGCAACCATACATTGATGTCTCTCTCCCTCTCTGTCTCCCTCCCTTCCCCTCTCTAAAAATAACAATAAATATAATCTTGAAAAACAAATGACCTCTTTATTTTTTAAAAAATATTTTATTTATTATTTCCAGAGAAGAGAGGAAGGGAGAGAGGTAGAAAGGGAAAGAAAGAAACATCAATGTATGGTTGCCTCTCACCTACCTCCAGCTACGGACCTGGCTGGAGACCTGGTTTGTAACCTGGTTATGTGCCCTGGCTGGGAATTAAACCAGCGACCTTTGAGTTCTCAGGCTGGTGCCTATCCACTGTGCTACCAGCCAGGGCAACAAATGACCTCTTTAAAAAAACATTTAAAATACCCTTCAGGTACCTCATTTTAAATAGACGCCCAATATCTCACTTTGTTGCACAACAATTTATCTGACAAATGTCCCTTCCTTGGCATTCAGGGTATTTAAAATGTTCTCTTACAATAGTTGAATCTTCATGCACAATAGTCTCTCTACTCTTCTGAGAAAAAACTAGCGAGGAGTTCTGTATCTTGTGATAGAAGAAACACAACATTAGACAGAGAGCAAAGGGATGGCAAGATTTAGTGAGTTAATTAAAACCCACTGCACACAGCACAGTGCCGGCTACAGATAACAGAAGGTAGCCCGGAGCATTGAAAATCACTCCTCAGGAAGAAAGGAACCGGCCAGCGATTGGCTGGGGGTCATTCCAGCCTCTGATCTGTCAGGGGCTGATTCTGTGGTGATTTATGGAGAGAAAAATGGGCCCCCTGGCTCTGACTTTTAAAAACTACTCCAGGGATGAAGCGCATATGGAGAATTTACTGGGCAGAAAACCTCCTATGTTCTTTGTCCAGGGTACAGAAAATAGATTGGGGGTAGGGGGAGTCTGCTTGATCTGCTTGAACTGTTTCACACACAATATCCCAACTTACAGATTCTATCGAGGAGGCAAATGGAAGAGAGGATGACAAACTGAAACCCCTCTTTCCCCTGCTGAATTTTGAACATTCTTGGTGAGCCTCAGAATTCAATCCGGAAGTAGAGCCTGGTAATGGTGTTGCGGGGAACTGCACCATGTGTAGCAAAATAAAGGCAAAATTTACTTAAGAACAGACTCACCGGTCATCATTAGCGATGTTAAACCGTGAGTTCCTTTTGGGGGGAAAGCAGAAATGGATGGATCATTCCAGCCTGTACAGAGTCACCTGCCCCCTCACTGGGCCACAGAGAATCCACTGACAATGACAATACACACCAGTTAAGTCCAATTTATCAAGTCCGCTTTCAGTTCACTTATGGGATAAGTATTTTATTCCAATATCTCTGTACCAGTTTAGAGGTCAGGTAGAGCAGTGGGAAGGACTCTTAAACTCATGGTCATTCTGCATGTCAGGCACAATCATGACGTTTTACACAGGATCTAGAGTGTACTGCAGTTTGAGCAGAAAGGAATTATAGCGGCTAACTTGAAGAGAGCAAGTTTCTCCTTTCTTTTCGCTTTGTTTGGTTGCCATGGGAGTCTGTGTTTGTGGGGAAATTCTGAGAGGGTTTTTTTTTTTTTTTTTTTTTTGCTGCCAAGAGCTGTCTCTGATTGCTTAGACCGATGCTCTTCCAAGTAGCAATAGGTGGGAGGGGGTGGGTTTATCGGATGAGAGTTAAGCAAAAGCACATTTCTTAAAATTCGATTCAATTGGGAAGACAGTTATTGGAGATGGATTCAAAGCACCATATAAGTGCATCATGTGGAATATTTTAATTCAGTTCCAGTGAGCCTTGCGATTTAGAAGTCTGACTCGCACCCTCTCATTTTGGAAAGTACGCAATGAATGACTTCCTGGTACACCCCGGGGAGTTAGAGAGAGATGAAAATATGTGTGAAAAGTGTCATCGAATGGCCCGAGACGCACAGACGGAACTAAGTTATACAGTAAACTACGCATGATTGCTGAGTGTGGGCAAGATAAGCAAGCAATCCCTTTCACATTGGTGGTAAATCCAGAGAGCATGGCAGAAAAGCATGTGGCTGTCAAGTCAGACAGCCTGGCTAGACTCTGAGAAAGTTACTTCATCTTTCTGTATCTCCGTTTCTTCATTACAATGAAACAAAAAATGTCTGCCTTAAGGATGGCTAAAGGGTTATGAGAAATAGCGTGTGGCCAGTGTCAGCTTCGTGGTAGCTGCTCAGAGGGACCATCTTCCTCCTTTTTTTTACCCCTGCTCAACCTCTGTGCCTCTGCCTGGCCCAGCTCCCAGCAGCCCTTCAACATTCTTCCCGGCACTGGCACGGAAACGTGGGGGTGCCGTTCGGTGTGTGGCCATGAACCATTCTGGGCCATGGCTGCTTCATCAGATCACTCTGACAATTCATTGGGTTGGTGGAAATTGTCATGATTATTTGGCATAGTAATGATCAACTCATTACATGGTTTATAATATACTACCATGCATAGATCATTGTAGAAACCAGAACTAAAAGAATAATGAGCCCTGGCTGGTGTGGCTCAGTGGATTGAGCACTGATCTATGAACCAAAGGATCACTGGTTCGATTCCTAGTTAGGGCACATGCCTGGGTTGTGCGCCAGGTCTCCAGTTGAGGGCATGCAAGAGGCAAACACATATTGATGTTTCTCTCCCTGTTTTTTTTCCCTCCCTTCCCCTCTAAAAATAAAATATTTTTTAAAAAATAGAATAATCATACAATGACAATTATCTGATTTGGGCCCCCAAATGGCAGGAGAATGACTGGACAATTGATGGCAAAGAATGACATTTACTATTTCTTAGTGTCTTAACATATCATTGTAAGGACTCATTCAACAACCCTCTGAGACTGTCATTATCTTTCTCATTTTAGAGATGAGGAGACTGAGACTTGGAGAAGCAAACTCACTTAACTACACACATCCAGGAAGCAGGATTGCTGCCGTTGGAACCCAAATCTGACACCAAATCTGACTCTTTTTCCCCTACATCATACCACACCCAGAGAAAGGCAATGCTGAGCATGTTGACTGAACCTGATAGTTTTTGCCATCTGGCCCAACCTTCTCTTTTTCTAAGGTTATGGGAGGAGCTAATACTTCTGGGGTAAGAGAGAGAGTGGGACCTCACTTAGCCAATGAAAGACTATGAATGGTGGTGGAGAGGTATTCCAAAAAGCCCTGGCCATGGTTTTGCTCTTGGAAATGATGAGAAATGGAGAGCTATAGTACCAAGTCACTTGAACTATGTTAAAGACTATCCAATATGAATGATCAGACCATGAGGTTGTGTCAGAGAGAAGGCTCGCAAAGGTTTAAATTCTAGGCTGAGTCTTGACTGGCTGGCTCAGTTGGTTGGAGCATTGTCTTGTGCACCGAAAGGTTGAGGGGTTGATTACCAATCAGGGTACATACCTAGGTTGCACGTTCAATCCCCAGTCAGGGTGCATGCTAGATAAAACCAATTGATGTTTCTCTCCCCCCACCCCTCTTCCTCTCTCTGAAATCAATAAACAAGTCCTTGGATGAGGATTCAAAAAATAAACAAATAAAATCTAGGCTGTGAAGGCCAGGATAATATGCAATAATTGAGGCAACAGCGGGGTGGTCACCAAATGGATCACCTAAGTCTTCAGCAAGAACTTCATCCAGAAGAAATGAAGATGTAAGAAGATGTGATACCAGTTGCATTGTCCCTGCCAGGGGCCTGCGCCCATCATTAACAGGTGAGAGTCCCTATGTTTCCCAGGCAAGGTGCTCAGTGCTGAACATGTGAAACTGTCCTATGTCCCTCGGCAGAGGAACTCGGTCGCCAGGTCCCCTGGAAACTACAAAGGAGGCAATGTGATGCGGCTTGCTGAGCTCCAAAGCCTGCTCCAAGCTTCGAAACCCACCAAACCTGAGGCTAAAGGGAACAAAGCAGGTCTGTTCTCTTTTTGCCTTTTTTTACTTCCTTATACACTGTGTTCCAGCATAAAAATCTAGCCTATGGTTTCACTTCCAGTGTGGTCAGTGACAGAATGCTAAGGACAGGGCTTTGCAATGGAAGCAAAGTCTGCAGGAAGAGCCCAAAATGCCACCTGCTGTGATGAAAACAGCCAGAATTCACAATAGTTGGGCACCAGTCTTGAGATGCCTGCACCTCTCCTCAGAGTCTGTGGTGGGGGAGAGCAACCTGTCTGTTGGAGATGTTTGTATTGGAAGGGTTAACCCACCTAACCCTTGAATCAATGCAAATGTCAAATAATAAAGAGTCAACATGTCAACGGTTCGAGGTTTGGATTTGAGCGCTATCCTTGGGAATGGAAAGTCGGACATCAGATCCCTGCCCCGGAGCACCTAGAATCCAATGGAGAGATCAGGCACCAACACCTGGAGGTTAGAGGGGGGAAGATCATGGTGGTGCTAGAAGAGTGAGCCCCTAATACTTAGCACTGCCCAGAAATTGAAAACTTCAGAACCTGGGATTTAGTCCACAGTCCACATTTTCCCAAGTTGGAGCTGAATGAGATTGGCAGACCAAACAACTTTTCTGGCCCAGGTTTTAAAATGTGTAACATAAGCAAGATATCTAAAGTTACCTCAAATAATTATTTTTAAAAAATCCAGCCCTGGCTGGTGGCTTAGTGGATAAGGCACTGGCCTGTGAACCCAAAGGTCACTGGTTCAATTTCCCAGCCAGGGCACATAACCAGGTTGCAAGCCAGGTCTCCAGCCAGGTCCGTAGCTGGAGGCAGGTGAAAGGCAACCATACATTGATGGCTCTCTCCCTCTCTGCCTCTCTCCTTTCCCCTCTCTCTAAAAATAAATAAAATCTTTTTTTGAAAAATCCTTGTGACTTTTAGTTGTTTGGGTTCTGAGGAGGAAGATATCAAAAAGAAGCTCTTTTTAAACAACTGAATTCACATAAGCATTTTGAAATAATGAAAAGAAAATTTAATATGATTTGAGAAGCTGACCGTTAGAAGGCAGTCATGAAATGAATTGTCCAAATGAAAAAAAAAAAAAGAAAAGAAGTACACATTTGTAGTTACAGAATAGACAGCGGGATTAAGAATAATAAAGGAAATGGAGAAGCCAAAGAACTTGTGCACATGACACATGGATGTGAACTAAGTGGGGGAATGGGGTACTGGGTAGAGGGGGGGAAAGGAGAAAAATTGGAACTGTAATAGCAAAATCAATAAAATATATTTAAAAAAAGAAAAAAAAAAAAAAAAAAGGAAATTCTTAGTAGAATGAATGGGCAAGGTAAGTATGTGAGGGGAAAAGAATGTACGATATGAGTCCAGGGAAGGAGACAGGCAAGGCCTAGAGACCAGCATGGCTGGTGCAGAAGCTTCCTGAAGGATTACTGAGGGGAAGCAGGCTGGGAAAGCAGCTGGGCAGATGCGGGGAAGAGGTCTGAATGCCACGTACGAAGGATACCCCGTGTTGGCAGGCAGCATTGCCTAGGCTTGCAGCTTTCTCTCCGTGTGTGGACTTGCCTGCTTCTGCAAGCTTCAATCCTCATCTTGACAGTCCATCTATTCTGTCTAATCAAAGTAGCTAGCCCTGGCTGGTGGCATAGTTGATGACGTGCCGGCCTGCAAACCCAAAGGTCACTGGTTTGATTCCCCACTCAGGGCACATAACCAGGTTGTAAGCCAGGTCTCCAGCCACGTCCACAGCTGGAGGCAGGTGAAAGGCGACCATACATTGATGTCTTTCTCCCTCTCTGCCTCTCTCCCTTCCCCTCTCTGTAAAATTAATGAATAAAATCTTAAAAAAAAAAAAAAGTAGCTACACTCACGCAGCATTCTGTGGTCCAAGCTGGTCTGTGGGCTTCATCATATGCAGCCCTCCTTAGTTCTAACAACTAAGTTCTTACAAGCATGCCGCCTAAGTTTTACTACTCTTACCATTAGAGATGGGGAAACTCGGGCCCAGAGGTGTTAATTAACTTAGTGAAGGTCACAGTTAGCAAAAGGTCCAACCGGAATTCAAACTCTACAATGTGATAACAGAGCCCCACCTCTGTCCTCTAACCTGAAAGATCCTTTTGCTGAAAAATCTAGACCTTTACACAATTAACCAATGAGATATTCCAGAAGCCTCTCAGTTCTTCATTGTGTTTTATATGTGCAAGCCAGCCCTGGTACAGGCAGGTTTTAATATCTCCCATCAGCTTAAAAATCTTGCTTCCAGATTCCTTGGCTGAACTTCTGTTCCAATCTGCTGCAAAACAATTTTTATGGCACTGGTGGCAACACTATGTGATAAGGAGGACATAAATCTAATTCCTTTTCTCAAGGCTGGACCAGCTCTTGCAAATCCTGACTGGGTAATGACAACTGATACGTGCCATGGGCCGCCCTGGTAGGTACTCATGCCTCTCGGCTCTTTGAATCTCCAGGCAAGCAAAGAGCATACACAAAGGAGGCATATTCATGAACAGTATATATGACAATGTATTTCTGCAATTCAGGGGGCGCTTTACTGTGTCTGCAAGGGCACGTCCAAGCATCCCAATCTCTCTCCATTGATCCCCCTGCGTGGCAGAGGTCGTTCACTTGTGTAACATGGGGGAACCAAGAGCGCTGCTTCCTCATTACAGCACCGGAGACTGCAGCCCCCCAGCTGTGATGAAACAGCTGGGGCTTCACAACAGGAAGTCCAATCGGTGGCCAGTAAATAAAGCCCTTCCTTCCCTTTTAGCAGGCCTTGGGACTTCCTTCTCCCCGGTTCCAAATCCTTTCGCAGATGTTTATTTAGAAGTTTGGATTTTCCTCTCCCTCTCTCAGATCCTCTGAGGGGGTCAAACGGTGTGACCTGGCTTTCTGTCATTTGTCGCATTTTATGGTAAGAAGTAAGCCAAGGGAAAAGCCCTGCCATCTGCATTGTTCCCAGGGAAATGCTGAAATCGCAGGGGAAAAGGCCCACTTGACCCTACCCGTCTTTCTTCTGTAAATATTTTCAATGGGAATTTATCAACACCACTCTGCCCTTGAGTAGGAATTTCCTTTACCCCCAACACACCCTGTTCAAAGTCAAACCAGGCAGCCTGAATTGGGCAGGACTATTTGGTAGATAAATCTTTGCAAACATAATAGAAAGCTCTGTAAATAGCTGCTAGAGCTCAGCAAGTGCGATTCACTCCAGACAAATGGGGGGAAATTCTAATTCACCTGTGATTGTACATGAGAATAAGAATGAAGAAGGTCCCTGGAAAACTGTGCGGCTAATAAGCATTTGATTCCTGTAGCCAAGAATGTGCCATTACTCTAGGATATTTACTGACAGGTGTATTACTTTTCTATTGCTGCTGTAACAAATTACCACAAACTCAGTGGCTTAAAACAACATATATTTTATCTTACCACTCTACAAATCTGAAGTCTGATATGTATCTTACTGAGCTAAGATCAAGGTGTTGGCAAGACTGGGTTCCTTTCTGGCAGCTCTTGGTGAGAATCCACTTCCTTGCATCTTTCAGCTTCTAAAAGCTGCCCACATTCCTTGGCTCTTGGCCCCTTCCTCCATCCTCAAAGCTGACAATGCCAGGCTATGTTCTTCTCACACTGCCATCTCTCTGGTTTTCTATTCCATAGTTACATCTTTCTTTTTCCCATTTGAAGACCCTGAGATTTGGACCCACCCAAATATTCCAGGGTAGTCTCGCTACCTTAAGATCATCTGCTTAGTATCCTTCATTCCATCTGCAACCTCAATGCCCCTTTGCCTTGTAACAAAACATGTTCACAGGTTCCAAAGTTTAGGACATGGACATTTTTGCAGAGCCATTATTCTCTCTACAACAACAGGCAAACAGCTATATTTTTTTCTTAGTATTATAAAGCATATCCTCTTTTTACTGCAATGAGACTCTCATAGTTATTAGGAATTCAAATGCAGGAAAGTGCTCTTTTATGATACATAAAGTAATATGAACAAGAGCCAATTTTTTTGGAGCACTGTTATACTTGGTGATGTATCATTTGTTTTTCACATTCTTACAGGAGCCCTGCAAAGTAGGGTAGATGATGAGAAAAATCTCACGTTCCGAAAGACCAAGGTCCCTTCAGCTATTGAAGTCATCCTGGCCACCACTGAGCTGTGAAAGACACACTTTTTGTTCTGCCATCTCAACTTCTAGGCCTTCACCCATGGAGGGCTGTCTCCATGAGAGTCTTACCTCTTCTCCCTTGCTGTTAAATTAAACCCACCTACCTGCTGAGTCTGTGAGCTAAATAGCTGGAATCATGTCATGACCGCTCCACCCCGACTCCTACGTACACTACTGAATTCTGGGGTTGCTGGTGAGCATATTCACATTGGAATCTCATGGGAGACCAAAGTAGGAGTGCACTGATGCTCCATCTTGGCTTTCTGTGTATCAAGAAAGCAAATCTTGTGTCTTGTGGAAGAACAGCAGTTAAGCATTGATAGCAAAGCGTAAGTTGGAAGCCCTTTGACGGAACCCTGCCTGAAACCCTACAGGTCCACACTGCCATTCCTTCAGACACAAATGGATGCCCTGCTTTTAGAGATCACTGCTTGCAACCATACATGCAGGCGCCCTCCCCAGCATGCCCCAGGGTCTCCTCTGGGGCCCAGCTGAGGTTCTGTGCCAGTCAGGTGGCCCCATTTCTCTGTAGCCACTGGGTTGGGGGCGGTATTTATGCTACTTCTCAACACTACTAGGGAGGAGAAAGAGCAAGTGATGATCACCACCGACAAAATAAAAACCCAACAGATTAAATGGCTGCTTTCCTATCTGGCTGCTGGCCTGCTTCCTGCAGGATTTGGGGGGGCGGGGGGTTCTTGTGCTTTTAGCCTGGGAAGAAAGGCATTCTCTTTTGAGCTCTCTGCTGTAAAAACAAATAGTTCAGCCAGCTACAATGTGGGGGGAGAAAGGAGATTGATGGGAAAAGATTAGTGGGGTTGCTTCCTAATGAGCCTCTGTTGAATATCATACATATGCCCTGGCTGGTGGCTCGGTGGGTTGGCACAGGCCTGTGAACCCAAAGGTCGCTGGTTCGATTCCCAGCCAGGGCACATACCCAGGTTGCAAGCCAGGTCTCCAGCCAGGTCTCCAGCCAGGTCTGTAGCTGGAGGCAGGTGAAAGGCAACCATATATTGATGTTTCTCTCTCTTTCTGCCTCTCTCCTTTCCTCCCTCTCTGGAAATAATAAATAAAATCTTAAAAAAAAAAGACAAAAAACTTTAAAAAATTATACATGTACACACATACGCACACAGTTTTCCCAGCATTAGGGTACAGCCCTTCATTGCTTTTGGAGACCAGGACATTTGCCAGTTCCGAGTGTCTACATTTTGAATGATGGCCCAGAGACCCACAGTTGTTCCCTTTCCTGTTGAAGTCAGATTGGGCACAGCCCTGCTTATCACCTCTGAGACTTACCCTCCCAGCGCACTCTCCGCCTAGGAACAACCTTGTATTCTCCCAGGTTCGTAGCAGATGAGTCCCCAGCGGGGCCCGGGCATACTTAATCCCAGGCTCCGTAATCCCGGGCCCTGTTCGCAAGCCCTCTGACCGTGCACCTCCCGAGGTGGTATCTGTGTGTCAGCGTCAACAACCAGACAGCCACTCGCTGGAGGACTAGTGCCCTTGGTCTCCCAGGGTGGGTCCAGCCAAGGCCCTGTTTGGTAGGGCAGTGAAAGGATTGGCTAGATGGGTCCAAGCGGAGGTGTGCTAGAGAGAAGCATGCTCCTGACTGCGTACGGCCCCCTGCGTTGGCTCCTGGAGCGGAGAAAGCACGTTCATGGGAAAACTGATGAAACCCAAATAAAGTCTGGGGTTTGGTTAGTAGCGCTGCCCCGATGTAGTTTCTTGGGTTTGACAAACGAATGGTGGAAATGCGGGGTGTCAGCGCTAGCGGAGCCGGACGAGGAGCATGTGGGAACTCCCTGGGCTGCCCTTGCAACTCTTCTGCAAGTCTAAAAATATTCCAAAGTGAAACATTTATTTTCTAAAAAATGTTATTTTGCTTTAAAGCAATTTCAGTGTTTTAAGAGTAGCAGCATATTAAAAAAATGAATTGAACTTTTATCTGCTGCAGCTCCTGCCTGGGGCCTGGCTCGCACTACAGAGCCACAGAGTGGCCAAATCAGTGTGCACGCATCCCACAGGCCTAAAGGTATAAAAGACAATTAAAAGTACAAATGACTTAGCCATTCAAAGTGATAGTGAGAAGAGCCATTTAAACTCAATTGTTTTTTTCCTTTTGTTTTCCCTGAATCTTCCTTTAGAAACATTGCTGGCTGCCAAGGTGAGATAGTCTCCTGGAGGAACTTGGGCTTGCCACAGCTGGTGGCCCCAGAGCCTTGTCCTTCAGAGTCCACCTTCGCTATTCCCTTCCCCACGGCTGGGAGGCTGTTATCAGCCAGGGAACTAACTAGTCTTTGGTTCCCTGGGCAGCTTACCTGGGTCATGGAAAAGCATTCTAGAGACCAATGGGAGGGGTCCACCTCTCCTCACCACCTCTCCAGTGTTTAACTTTGAATAAGAAGACCAGAAAAATTCCCAGAGTGAAGTTCGACCTTCTGGGTCACTGGGCAGTGGTCCGGAGCATTCTATTTGTCTGAGTGAGAGCACAAAGGGGGTGTCAGCTGTTCCACAGCACAAGACCATTTTTCCTAGTGGCGACAGTCTTGATTATAGAAGGAATAAGTCTGTCTAAAAGATTTTGGCAAGTGCCTAGGTATTCAAGCCAAATATCTACCACCCACTCACCACTGCAAACTCACATTCTCCACCCGGTCTTACTGAATACAGACCAAATGGTCCGAAGTCTCAGAACGAAATGAGGCCTCACGTAGCTGTGCAGTTGAGGCCCACCAGAACGGCTTGCGCCTCCATGAGAATAACGGAACTGCTCAGCCTCTGTCCACTTTAGAGACACCCATTTCATTGTTGTTATTATCACTGCCACCATGATCCTCTGAGAAAGAACGGAGTTTGCAGAAAGCCTTGAGAAATTTTGTTCTTTCAAGTCAACCAGCTCACAATGAAGCGGGGCTGGCATTTCCCTCCTGAGCTGACAGCTGAGTCCCCAGGACATGCGCTCACACATGCAGGGTCAGGCAAGGGTACTGACAGAGCGACACTGTAGCAAGCCAGCACGTATGCCCAAAAGCAAACAGAAGGGCACGCGTGACGCCTGCCTCAATAGGCTGGTTCTGCCAGCCGACCCCAGCTGGGTCCTCACTCCTTCCTCTTCCTTCAAGCGAAAGCGCAGAGTGGAGGGCAAGTCCTCTCTGCTGTTTGAACAACCAAGGGGAAAGCTCGTTCAGATGCACATCAAGTCACTGTGCAGCTCAGGTTACCTGCCCGAATCTCAGCTTGCAGGCTGGTGGGAAGGGGCAGCTCCGGCATCAGTTGCGCAACAGAGACCCTTGTTCGCGTCTCACACCCTCAAGTTTCGGCCACACGGGACCCTCTTTTTCTCTTGCGTACGCTGTGGGGCCTCCTCGATCTAGCAACGTTATCCTGCGGCCTCGGCGGCAGGCTGGGCTAAGTCCCAGGCTGAGACATCTGTTCCTGGCCCAGATAATTACATGCCTAACATTATATTTCAGGCTTGGCACTGGTTTTTTGTAGCCTTTTCTTTTTTAAGCTGGATCCTGCCAAGGGTGGGGAGGAGGACAATGGGGAAATGAGGCAAGACAAATGCGAGCCTTAAGTTGGAGGTTTCAGCGCCTCGCCACTCAAGAGTAGGGTCTGCGGCATCCCCTGGGGACTTGGTGGGCAAGCAGAGCCTCGGGCCCCACCCCAGACCTCGCACATCAGAAGCTGCATTTTCGCTCCATTCCCGGAGAGCGCCTGAGCACGTGCCAGTGGGAGAAGCAGTGCTCCACTCGTGAATTTGTCAGCATGGCGAAGAGTGCTGGGCAGTGCCACCAACACTGATTGACCACACAGTCGGTCGGTCGGGTCCACTACGCAACTCCCAAGTCACCACTAGCATACTGGATCATTCTGGATCTTAGATATAGCTACCCCTGGCCTAAACTGGTATAGGAAAGCCTGAAACAATTCATTCTGTACTCTATCAGTCTTAGGCGTAAGCCCTGAGTTCTGGTATAATTTCAGCAAACCCCATTAAATCCTCTGCCTCCTCAGCAACTGCCGATGATAGTGGCCACCTGTGTCCTTCAGCGGTGTCTTGGTCTGCTGACCAGGCCTGTGTCCCTCAAGGACATCTAGCCTGCCCACGAGAACCTGGTAACTCCCCTCTTGCAGTGAGCCTCTCTGTTCTCAGAGCCAGCTCCCCCAAAGCCACCAACAGAGAGTCTCTTCTAACCCCCGTCTAACCACCTTCACATCCCCCTGCCTTGCTTTTGTCAGCTGCTGAGACTTTCCTGCCTTCTTGGCCTCAGCCTGCCTGGGCAACTGGCCGAATAAATCTTTTCAACTCACGGCCAGTTCCCTGGCCATTTCTCCCCTCACTCTTGCCAGACCTAACAGCATGGTTCTCTGATGTTGTTGGGGATTCAAGTTCAGGCATACAATGGTAATTGCCTCCAAGATGTGCGGGTCTGCTTTTGGCTTTTGGCAGGTCACTCTCTCTGGCTTTTATTTTCACTGGTATTATGATACAGTTGGATGAGGTTCTTTCCAGGCCTGTTTCTGGTCCTTTCCATCTCTACAAGTCTATGGTGAACAGGTGAGCCTCATCATCATGAGTCCCAGCACAGCGCCCTAAACCCTGGCGTGCCCTGGCATGCACACACATGCTTATATAGGGCTCCCTGGTTTTTAAAAAAGGGCAAATGGAAAAGGAGACCTGAAACCCATGTAGTTTCAGTTCTGACTTAGTGAGTTTGGAATTGAAATGCTTTTGCATGTGAGTGGGCAGAAGGATCCTGCAAAAAGAGTCCTGAGGTTGGATGAGCAAAGCACAACCCCTTTTTATTGAAAATTTGCTTTTGGAACAAAACATATCACTGCTCAAAGCCAAAAGAAAATGAACATAAGAATCAGCAAAAGAAGAGAACCCAGCACATCCCGTAAGGAGAACTGTTAAAAAGAAATAAGAGTGTGGCAGCTGTGTATCCACGTAGGGATTTGGCTAATCCACCTCCTGCTAATGCTGCTTATAGCAGGATGGGTTCTGGGATGGAGGGTTTTACGGAGCCTTTGAAGAAAGAGGACTTTACTCTCAGTTGCAAAACTTTTCTATTAATTTTTTTAAAGGCGGTGCTAAGAGGGAACACTGTTCAGACCTATGCTCCTTACTGCAGCATCTTCCAAGTGGCTCTATGGAATGAAAAGCACTGAGTCGCGCGCTGTGCTGATGCAGGGACCAAGAATGGCGGACGGTGGTGCATCTCCATGGCTTCAGGCAGAGATACCTCACTCAGGGGTCTGAGCATATACGGCCTACAAATAACGTGCTTACTACTTTTGAGTTCATTTGACTCCCAACCGACAATGAGTTCCAAACAGATATTTAACATCTGTATGATTTTTCATAGAATTTTGTTAGACTAGCCCTTAAATATAAAAACCAATCAGTGATGAGGTCTGAAATATTACTTGGGAGGGTCAAGGGGCAATGGAGAGAGAGATGCGAAGGGGTTGGAGTAGGAAGAGCTAGTGAGGAAAAACATATGACACCACTGCACTGGAATTTTCCCTTTTGTGGCCATTCCTGAATTTCCAGAGCTATAGCCATTCATCTCCAGCTATTCCTCTGATATTTTTGTGTCTTACAAAAATGAAGAGTTTATAAGGGACAACATCTTGTAGGCCTGGAGTGTAACTGGCGTTCTTTATAAGTTGTTACGTATATGCCCACCAGTGCCTTTCCAAGATTTCCTTGGATTTTTTTTTTTTTTTTTTTTTGGTGGGGGGAAGGAAAATTAGTTCTTCTGTTTCAATACTGGACCTCCTGGAGAACATCTGTTTGTCAGAGAGTGCTAAATAAGGAAAGGAGGTATGCATACAGCACATTTTAAAAATAGCATTAGTTCTGCAAAGATACCTAAAGAAAACATGACATGAGATTGGGAGGAAGGTTTCAAGGGAAGTCGGACCTCATGTGTCTGTGCTTGGAGGCGAAGGAAGAGCTGTAGCTAGAGAAGCATAAAATAAATAAGAATTGAAAGTAATGCTGGTTTTTCTCTTGGGCTTAGAAACTGGGGAACTATTTAAAAATAAACACTCAATGGTTCTCCCAAGGAGTGTCAGAGATGGGAAAGAGATTCCTGTGTGACAGCCCTCCGTATTTCTGGGGCTGCTCCAAGTCTTGGAGATACACAGTGTCTAAAACATTGGGAGTTCCTGCAGCCAAGGAGCTGGCATTCTAGCGAGGGGTCACTGGGAAAGAAACATATAATAGGTAAGGCATAATGACAAATGCTTTGGACAAATGTAAAAAGGGTAAAGGAGAGGAAGAGAGCATGGGAGGGTGTGGGTCTGCACTCTTTTCCCAAGATTCTGATGATAAAGATCATTAAGTCCTGTCACCATTCTCCCTCTGCACAGATGAAGAAACTGAGGTGGTGGAAGATGATCCCAGGTCCCCATCTCAGTCACGGCCCTTTGGAAATAAAGCCCAGCACTCACGGCCCAAGACAGCACCCTTTTCTCTTACCCCCCTAGGTTTGCCCCACGTTGGCAATGAGCAGCTGCCATCAGGTTTTGTTTTTGAAGATCTCATTTATTCCTTTTTAGAGAGAGGGGAAGGGAACGAGGAAGTGAGGGAAAGAAACAACGATGTAAGACAGAAGCATCAATCTCTTGCCTCTCATCTGGCCTTCATGACTGGGGATGGAACCTGCTACCCAGGTAGGTTCTCTGACAGGGAATCAAACCGGTGACCTTCTGCTTTACAGGACAACGGTCACACTGATTAGGGCAGATGCTGAAGTCGATCATTTCTTCCCTTTGCAATCTATGTACGTTGATTCTCTTTTTGTTAGCTCCGGGAGAGTGAGGGGAGAAATGGCCAGGGAACAGGCCGTGAGTTGAAAAGATTTATTCGGCCAGCTGCCCAGGCAGGCTGAGACCAAGAAGGCAGGAAAGTCTCAGCAGCTGACAAAAGCAAGGCAGGGGGATGTGAAGGTGGTTAGACGGGGGTTAGAAGAGACTCTCTGTTGGTGGCTTTGGGGGAGCTGGCTCTGAGAACAGAGAGGCTCACTGCAAGAGGGGAGTTACCAGGTTCTCGTGGGCAGGCTAGATGTCCTTGAGGGACACAGGCCTGGT